>QRFJ01000061.1:3670485-3675443 GCA_006176705.1 Cocos nucifera
CGCGGAAGAGCTTCGATTGAAAATTCTTCCTCCAGCGGCTGAACCCCTCCCGAATTTCTTCAAACAGCCGAACTCCTCTAGTCTAGTGTTGGGGATAAACCCCGCTCCCGCCGAAGTCTAGTCTGATGCTTAGCCTAACGTAACTGATAATCGCGGAAGAGCTTCGATTGAAAATTCTTCCTCCAGCGGTCGAACCCCTTCCGGACTCCTTCAGTAGTCAAACTCCTCTAATGGTCGAACCCCTCCCAAACTCCTTCAGCAGCCGAACTCCTCCAGCGGTCGAACCCCTTCCGGACTCCTTCAGCAGCCAAACTTCTTCCGAACTTCTCCATCAGTCGGGCTCTATCCGGACTTCTCCTTCAGTCGAACCTAGACTTCTCTTTCAGCCAAAATTTTCCATCAGTCAGACTCCATCCGGACTTCTCCTTCAGTCAAACTTCTTCCAGATTTCTCCTTCAGCCAGACTTTCCCCATCAGTCGGACTCCATCTGGACTTCTCCTTTAGTCGAACCCAAACTTCTCTTCAGCCAAAATTTTTCATCAATCGGACTCCATTTGGACTTCTCCTTCAGTCGAACTTCTTCTAGACTTCTCCTTCAACCGAACTTTTTCTATCAGTCAGACTCCATTCGGACTTCTCCTTCAGCCGAACTTCTTTCAGACTTCTCCTTCAGCCGGACTTTCCTATCAGTCGGACTCCTTTCGGACTTCTCCATCAGTCAGACTCCATCCTGACTTCTCCATCATTCAAATTTCATCCAGATTTCTCTAGCAGATTACTTCCAAATTTCAACTAGCATTCCTCCCGGATGATCCTCTCTAGCCGTATTCCCTTTAGGAGTCCAAACTCCTCTAGAATTGATATATGTCAAAGCTCTTCACCAACCAACGTCGACTTTCTTCGAACTTCGACTATTAAATCTCAACAAACGGACACATCACGATAATGGACACCTCTCTCCGTAACAAACTCCACGTGGCCCCTAGCGGCCCGCTATCGAACAATTATGGCTGTCACTATCAGTCTGCCGCAGACGACAACAGTCCCGAGTGGCCCACTATCGGGCATGAGGCTCACGATCAGTCGCTACAGGAACATGCCCGAGCGGCCCGCTACCGGATGGTGATGGCTTCACTATCAGTCTGCCAAGATTCGTCTATAAAGGACCCTCTAGATACTTCTCCAGCTCCTTCTTCTCTAAAACTCTTTGAATTTGTTTCTGAGCACTCATTTTATTGACTAGAAGAGCTGACTGATCATCGGGATCCTATCGAAGCTCAACACCAACTCCAGATGGACTTATTTTGCAGCTCAAGATGATGACTTTTCTTCCTCAACCCAGCTCGATCCAGCTCGATCAGATTCTGCACCAACGATCCTATCGAGCCACCATCACCGACCCGGATGGACTTTATTTTTACAGGTCATCGATGGCGACCTCTTCTTCCTCAACTCTAGCTCGATCTGATGTCGACCAGATTCTGCACTAATAGTTTTGGCACTAGATGGAGAGGCCTCTATTCTTGAGGTACCCTTGTTCTTAAAGGAGTGCTCAGTCGACCCTGTGGATCTTCTTTTTCAAGGTTCATCTCCATCCTCTCCCTCAATCCCAAGAAATACCTTCAAAGAAGGCGACTATCTGGAGATCTACCGCTTCTGCCATCAGATCTAAGCCAGATCCATCCATTCCTCCTCCACCATCGGTGCTTCAACCTCCTCCATCGACAGCCATGGTATATCCAGAGCTGTTTAACCTGCTGATGTAGTGGATTCAGGGCCTCACCGAAATGGTGTAGACCATACAGCAGCCTTCGATGGTAGTTTCATTAGAAAACTCACCATCAAAATGTCAGAAACCGATTCCAAGGAGGAGCACTTGGGCTAGCATACTCGTCATCCCTGGGAAGGAAAAATAGAGGGCAGAGGATCCTTATTCGGATCATGATTCTTCTCCGAAAGAGACCTTTCACATCTACAATCAGAAGTCTTCCAAGATCTGCGATCGAGATGGCATTCTCAATCAGAAACTATGAAAAATGGACCAATAGATTGAGGAACTCTGCCATGTCGCTCTGTCTCATCATGATGATGTCTGCACCGATCTTCCTTTCTTTTCTCAAATTATGCAAGAGCCCATTCTGTCGAACTTCAAGCTCTCCCAATTTGAAAGCTACGATGGAACCTCTGATCCGATCGATTATGTGAAGGCCTTCTGGATCATGATATTGCTCCATGGCACACTAGATACCATCTTATGCCGAGCTTTTTCATCTACTTTGAAGGAAGCAGCAAGAAACTAGTACTCGGCATTAAGGTCAGGTACGATCTTCTTCTTTGATTAGATGAGCCATCAGTTTGTGGCTCACTTCATCAGCAGCCGACATCCGCATCAAGGTTTGAATTTTTTGATGAATATCAAGCAGAAGAAGGAAGAATCTATCCAGACTTATGTCACCCAGTTTAATACTATTGCATTGGAGGTCCAGAATCTGAACCAGTCTGTTGCGATGGCTGCACTCAAGGATGGCCTTCAGAAGAACGATTTACTATTCTTCCTAGAGAAGAAGTATCCTAGGAACTTTGCCGATCTGCTAGCTCAGGCTGAGGAATATGTCCGAGCAGAAGAAGCCTTCAAATTGAAAGATGAGAAAGTCGTAGGAGAGCGGTAGACGAGCGAGTCTAATAAATCCACAGCTGATGAAGGGTCGAATGAAGTTCGGCCATGCTCACGGATTCCCCCCGAGTGCAAGCAAGCTCGAACTCCTCCTCGAACTCGTCATCAAAGAAGCTCCGACAGAAGGGCATGAAGAAGTTCTCCCTCCAGAAGGTTTTACAACTACACCCCCCTCAATGCTCCAAAAATGCAAGTATTAATGGAGATCAAGGAGCAATTGTCGAGTCCTAAAAGGATGCACATGTTAAATATATATGCCCTAGAAGCCAGAATTGACTGACACTTGTAATACACTTCTAGGGGCAAAATTATAATTTTGACTATAATCAATAAAATATGTTATTTTCTATCACATATGTATATTTAGTGTCTGTGATATATCCTTTGAGTTAATGGTAATGATAATTCATATTTTTAAGAGTTGAAAATTTAAGATAAGAATAATCATTATTAACTCATAAAATGCTTCCGACCATAGGATCATCATGAGGATGGTGATTGATCCAGAAGGTTGGTGTACAATCGCTTTTTTTTAGTAGATGAGTCTTGAGTCTACGGTATGGAGACACCAGGAGCGAGAGTATAGGTACTCGTTAGAGAACGAGGGCACTGAGCGTGACCACCTCGAGTAGTCATTAGGAAGTCTACCTTCTCGTCAATGACTGACTCGATGCTGCAGTGGTGTGTCTGGTTCTTTGACCTGAGGTGCATCGATAGTTCACCTTGAGGGTGTTATAGTTTGACTACACCATTACTCGATCTCCTAGCCATATCGGAACCCTGAGGTGTATGTTGGCTATAGCATGTTCATTGTAGGAACTGGATTGCATCAAGATGGAATCTATCTACCTCGGTGGTAGAGGAGCAGCCCTATGATGATCATGAGAATCAAGTCCAGAAGCCCATGGCCATGGCAGAGTGAAATAATAGAAAGAGTTTCTATTTAGATTTTCACATCGGACTTGAATCGAATGATTACATCATATGACAGAAACTAGGGTTTGACGAGTTCACCTTAACCCTAATCTGATCGGGGCTCAAGATAGAAGAACTTAATCACACAGGTAGCTGCACCAAGAGGTTCGCATTCAGCTCTGATGGGTTGCCACCATATACTGCTAGGTGTCACTGGTGGATTTTGGGAGCAATTAGAATGATTTAGATGATCGATCATTCTAGCTGTTCGAATCAGAAGAGTTCTGATCCATCGAAAGGAGTTTCGATGATGTCGATGATAGAGATCATGACATATCCCATTACCATACAGAACTGAACCTAACTGGATCACACAAACAAGGGTTTGAATCTGGTGATCATCAATTGAACTGATCCAGTTCAATTGATCTGAATGAGATTCAATTAGGTTCAAGAAAATCGTGCTAGCACTCGATTGAACCTAACGTTCTTCTTTTACTATCATAAATAGTTGTCCTGACTGAGCCAAAGGAGTTTGTGCTCGATCAGAGGCCTTCACTTGGTCTGACTGGAGCCTTGTCCAGGTCAGAAAAGGTTGTCTTATTTTGTAAGACAATACCTGCCATTTTTGGTCACCTGCCATTTCTCGTCCTTTGACTTTGGTCAAAAGTTGACCTTTGACTGGTCAAATATTGACCATTGATACTTTGACTTCTGTCCACGTGTCATGCACCTATTGGAGAGCTGGTGGGGGCTTGTCCCCCTGCCAGAACCTGGCAAGGAGGAGGGCGCACGCCACCCTTGGCGTGTGCCCAAGCTGGAGGCGCCCAGGAGTCCCTGTTGGATAGGGACTCCATCTCCTTTTTGGATTCGATTAGACTTCTCCTAAGAACCAACTTTGACTGGTCTTAGGCACCATCTAAGGATGAATCCAAGGGACTCTATTCCCACCAATCAGATTTAGATCTGATTTCACAAAGGGTTGTGATTGGTTGGGAAGAAGAGGAGTTGGATCATGCATAGTCTATAAATAAGACCCTACGCCCAACTCAAAGAGAGAATACAATTCTCCATGCCCCAAGGCTGCCTCTCTCTTCCTCCTCCATGCCAAGCTCATCTTCTCCCTCTCCTCTCCATGCCCAAAGAAGTTTGGGATCTTAGTTGGTGCAATCCAGATGAGAGAAAGGCGACAGAAAGCTAGAAGGCTGCGCTGCTGCAAAGGACAACTGCTGATCTTCGAAAGGTATTTTGAAGATCCTCCAAATCAGATTCAGATCTAATTTTTGGAGATGTGATAGAGAAGAAGAGGATCTCTAGATCTAGCCTGAGTGGATACCGGTAGAGGCCAGGCACTTGCGTGGCTAGATC
>QRFJ01000062.1:0-120713 GCA_006176705.1 Cocos nucifera
CCATTCCCCATTGCGCAAACGGCCAGGGTGAATTAAGCGGAGTGAGTTCGGATGCCGGCCGTCTCTGCACACTTGCATTTTTCTGGCAGCGGTCGCACCTCTTTACGTATTCCACAGAATCGCGAAATAAGGTCGGCCAATAATACCCTTGCCGAAGTAGCTTTAGCGACAAAGACCTTGCTCCTAAATGGCTTCCGCAAAGTCCTTCGTGCACATCCCATAGTGCAATATTAGCTTCTGAAGGTCGAAGGCATCTCAACAATGGAAGGGAGTACGACCTTTTGTACAACTGGCCTTCGTATAAGACGTAACGGGAGGCCTGATTTTTGAGTTTTCGAGCTTCTTTTCGGTCATGAGGAAGAACCCCCTCTTTAAGGTAGGTGACCAGTGGGTCAATCCAGCTGGGCTCGAATTCCGTCTGTAGGACATCCTGAGGTTCTTCCGTGGTTGGGTACTTCAGAGTTTCCTGAAACACTTCTTTGGGTAGTTCGGCTGGAGCCGAAGTGGCCAGTTTGGAGAGAAAATCGGCTCTCGCATTTTCTGTCCTTGGGATATGTTGAATGACGAAATTATCAAAGGCCGGGGTTAAACTCTTCACTTTCCCGAGGTATCTCGCCATGCTCTCTTCTCTTGCTTCAAAGTTGCCGTCAACCTGACCGACCACTAATCGGGAATCACTGTAGACTCGAAGCCGATCTACTTTTAGCTCCTTTGCTATTCTTAATCCCGCAATCAGTGCTTCGTATTCGGCTTCGTTGTTGGTAGCGGAAAACTCGAAGCGCAGCGCGAACTCGGCGACAACTCCCTCGGGGCTGACCAAGACTAGCCCTGCACCAGCTCCAATGGAGTTGGAAGAACCATCCACGTGTAGAATCCAGAAGCCTTCAGAGAGGTCGGCCCTTTCCTTTGGGAAGTTCGGCTGTGATGGTTCGACTTCGTCAAGGCTCGATCTCGCCTCTGTATTTGTCTTGCTTGATTCAAGTTCGGCTTCGTCCGGAATAGTGCATTCTAATACAAAATCCGCCAGTACCTGGGCTTTGATTGATGGCCTGGGCTGATAGTTGATGTCGAACTCCGTGAGCTCCATTGCCCATTTTGCGATTCTTCCGGAAGCGTCTGCTCGGTGGAGAACTGCTTTTATTGGTTGGTCCGTGAGGACCGTTATGGTGTGCTCCTGAAAGTAAGGTCGGAGCCTCCTGGCGGCAATTACGAGACAGTAAGATAATTTTTCTATCCGGGAGTATCTGGTCTCCGCGTCCCTTAGGACTCGGCTCACGTAATAGATCGGGCGTTGTGTTTTTGCTTCTTCCCTAACGAGAACCGCCGCCAGGGCCACCGAGGAGACAGCTAAATACAAGAACAACTCTTCCCCAGGTTCAGGTTTTGCCAGCAGAGGGGGCGTGCCGAGGTAATTTTTGAGTTCCTCAAATGCTTGTTGACACTCTGCCGTCCAGCTGAAGTCCTTTGGTCGCCTGAGAACCTCGAAGAAGGGCAAGCAACGTTCAGCCGACCTCGAGACGAAGCGATTTAGGGATGCCACCCTTCCGGCCAAGCGCTGAACTTCTTTAATCGTCTTTGGAGTGGTCATTTCTTGAATAGCTCGGATTTTCAGGGGGTTTGCCTCAATTCCACGTCTCGACACCATGAACCCAAGAAATTTTCCAGAGGTTACGCCAAAGGCGCATTTGGTAGGGTTCAGTCTCATCTTATGCTTCCTCAATGCATTGAAGGTCTCTTCAAGGTCGGCCAGATGGTCAGCTGAAGCTCGGCTTTTGACGAGCATATCATCCACGTACACCTCCATGTTGCGGCCGATCTGCTCCTTGAAAATTTTGTTGACTAAACGTTGGTATGTTGCTCCCGCATTCTTGAGTCCAAAAGGCATGACCTTATAGCAGTAAAGACCTCGGCTAGTGATGAAGGCTGTTTTTTCTTCGTCTTCAGGCGCCATACGTATCTGGTTATAACCAGAAAAGGCGTCCATAAAGCTGAGGAGCTCATGACCCGAGGTTGCATCTACCAACTGATCGATCCTTGGCAAGGGGTAACTATCCTTTGGACAAGCCTTGTTTAGCTTTTTGAAGTCGACACACATCCTCCACTTGTTGTTTGCTTTCTTGACAAGAACCACGTTCGAAACCCAAGTCGGGTAATGAACTTCCCGGATTAGTCCGGCTTTAAGGAGTTTATCTACCTCTTCAGCGATCGCTTTCTGCCTCTCCGGGGCATGTTGGCGTAGTTTTTCTCTTACCGACCGGTGTTTCGAGTCAACGGCCAGCCGATGTTCCATGACCTCGGCGTCGATTCCTGGCATATCTGCTGGGGTCCAAGCGAAGACGTCTGCGTTCCTTCTGAGAAAAGCGACGAGTTGCTCCCGAACCTCGGTTGCCAGGTTGGAGCCGATCTGCACCACATGGTCCGATTTTCCATCATTTAATGACACAGAGACGAGGTCCTCTGCAGGCTCAGCTCGTTCTTCAGCGAGGTCGTTACGGACATCCAGTCCGTCAACCAGACAGGAGTCGGGCTGATCTCCCTTATACAAGGCGATTGAGTAACAATACTTCGCTAGGGTCTGGTCTCCTCTGACTTCTCCAACCCCATAGTTCGTAGGGAACTTCATCTTTAAGTAATAAGTCGACACAACTGCCCGAAGGGCATTTAAACCAGGTCGACCAAGGATAGCATTATAGGCGGACGGCGTCTTTACGACTAGGAAAGTCGACCTGAGCTTTGGCCTGCTTTGGGTACTGCCCTGCTGTTACGGTCAAAGTTATGATACCTTCGACTGGTACGGTGTTGCCAGCAAATCCAACTAGCGGAGAATTCACCGAGCTCAATCGATCATCAGGTAGGGACATTTTCAAGAAGGCACCGTAGAACAATACATCAGCCGAGCTTCCATTATCTACGAGGATGCGGCGTACATCGTAGTCAGCAATATTCAACGAAACTACAACCGCGTCATTATGCGGAAGTTGGATTCCCTGGCCATCCTCCTCGGTGAAGACTATAGGCTCCGAAATCTTCCATTTCTTCATCGATCCTTCAAGCCTGCTGGTTTCCTTTTGCTGAGATCCCCCTAAGATAGTGTTGATGACGCCAACGGGTGGCCGGTCTTCTTGTTGGTTTTCCCCGCTTGGCGTTAGCGTTCTCGGCCGATCTTCCACCCCCTCGGGCTGCCTTCGAAGAAACCGGCTTAGTCTGCCTCGCCTGACGAGCTCTTCGATCTCGTCCTGGAGTTGAATGCACTCCTCCGTGTCATGACCGTGATCGCGATGGTAGAGGCAGAACTTGTTGGGATTACGCTTGTAAGGGTGAGAGCGCATTCTTTCTGGTCTTGGAAGCCGTTCCCGGATCTCCATCAGAACTTGAGTCTTCGGGGTGTTTAGGGGGGTGTAGTTGTGAAATCATCGTAGACGGGGAGAACTTCGGCGCTGAGGAGAACTTCGGCGTTGAGGAGAACTTCGGCGCTGAGGAGGACTTCGGCGCGGAGGAGGACTTCGGCGCGTCCTTCCGTCAGAGCTTCCCCGCTTCCGAGCTTGAGAGGGAATCCGAACTTGCTCGCGACCAGGGGGAGTCCTGGAGCGTGGCCGAGCTTCAATTTGCTTCCTTTCTTCGGAGGGTCTATCCAGCCTGCCGATCAGCCGTTTACCACCGATTTCACCATCCTTAGCTTCGAAGGCCTCCTCTGCCCGGGCATAACTTTCGGCCCGAGCCAACATATCGGCAAAGTCCCTGGGATACTTTTTTTCCAGGGAGAACAATAGGTCATTTTTCTGAAGGCCGCTCTTGAGCGCGGCCATGGCGACCGATTGATCCAGGTCTCGGACTTCTAACGCAGCGGTATTAAATCGAAAAATGAAAGCCCGGATGGATTCCCCTTCTCTCTGCCTGATGGCCATTAGGGAGTCTGAGCTTCGGCGTGGACGCCGACTACTGACGAAGTGGGCCGCGAACTGTTGACTCATTTGGTCGAATGACAGGATGGTACTCGGCTTGAGTGCCGAATACCAGTTTCTGGCGGCTCCTTTAAGAGTAGAGGGAAAAGCCCGGCACAGGATGGCGTCTGGCGCGCCATGAAGCAACATCGTCGTCCGAAAGGCTTCCAGGTGGTCGACCGGGTCAGTGGTCCCATCATAGCTCTCAAACTGTGGGAGTTTGAAGTTCGGCGGGACTGGTTCTTGCATAATTTTCTGTGAGAATGGAGGGTCGGTTCGGATCTCATTACCATATGAGGGAGGAGCGTGGCGGAGTTCTTCGATCCGACGACTCATTTCCAAGAGCCTTCTATCCAGGAGATCTTCATGGTCTCTCATTTCTAAAGTCTTCTTGCTGATCGGATGAAAAGCTTCTCCCTGGGATGAGCTGCGGTCCGAACAAGGGCTCTCCTTCCGTTGCTTTCCTTTTTCCGGGAATTGGAGGTCGGGTAGCCCATGTTGATTGCCTCTGGACTGGACAACGCGGCTCCGAAGATCCAGGACCGATTGGACTGGTACGGCGGCTTGCTGGTGCATGGCTTGCACCGCTTGAACGGCCTCGGTGAGGCCACGAACCTGCTGGACAAGCAGGTTGAACTGTTCAGCGTCTACCGCGGCCTGGGTTGCCGGGACTGGAACGGTAGCGGACGGACCCGGACGGGATCGGGCCGCGGAGGCCGTCGATCGTCGGGCTGCAGAATGAGCCTGAGTCACTGGGGCTGGAGCTGGAGCGGATGGACTCGAACGAGATCGGGCCGCGGAAGCCGCCGATCTCCGAGTGGAAGCTCTCCTGGGGGGCATCTTTTCTCTTTGGAAGGAAATTAGAATTGAAAGGAAGAAAGGTCTCTCGAGCACTCCTTTAAGAACAAAGGAACACCGGCTTCCTTTAAGAAGGGAATCTTCGCCGGTAGGCCCTTCCTCTAGCGCCAATCTGTTGACGCAGAAACTTATCGTCGTCGGAGTTGAGGCCGAAGAGGCTGCCGCCGGGGACCTGCAAAATAAAGTCTCGCTCGGAACCGGTGGGGGTGGCTCCGGAAGACCCTCCGACGCTCAAGTTAGTTCCTGTCAACAGGAATGGAATGCTCGACAGAATATGGAGGAGAAGAAAAGGATTTTCAGAACCTATCGTAGAGGTATCCGGAGGATCCTTTTTATAGAGGGAGCTTATTGTAACCGTCCTGCCAGTCGTTATTGTCGATCGTTATTGCTGATAAATGTCGATCGTTATTGCTGATAAATGCCGATCGTTATTGTCGATCGTTATTGCTGATAAATGCCGATCGTTATTACTGTTGTATAACCGTGGCGAGATTGCTTGCAGGAATCCATCATAAGGAGTTCGGTCATTGAGAAGCTCGTCCATTGAAGAAGTCTATAGGGAGTCCGGCTTCCGTAGAAACTCGGCCCGAGAGGAGGTTTTGGGGAAGTTCGGCTCCCGCAAGGGTCTGGCTGAAGCCCGGTCGCTGGGAGTCCGAAGGAGTTCGGTCCGGAGCCTAGGCGCTGGGGAGTTCGATCGCTGGACAGAAGTTCGGGGAGCTCAGCCGCTAAGAGGGTTGAAACAAGCTCGGCCGTTGGGGTCTCGGCCGAAGCCCAGTCGCTCGGAGCCCAAAGGGGCTCGGGCAATAAGTAGTTCGGCCGCTTGATAGTTCGGCTGGTTGAAAGACTTCAGCTGAGGCTCAGCCGCTGAGAAGCTCGGCCGGATGTAGTAGTTCAGTTAGGACGTGTCCACTGAAGTTCTTCCGCATTGACCACATCAGGCTAGGATTGAACTTGACTTTGGCAGGAGCGGGATTTATCCCCAATAAAGAGAAATGCCACTAGATCTATATTGTTCAAAATCTAACTAAAATTTATTTTTTGAAATTAACTAAGCTTGATTTGAATTTAAAAAAGAAAAAAAATATTATTTTGTTTAATCTCAATTTGATACAAATCTTTATTTCTTTCGAAAAGGGAGAAAGAAATTCAATCTAAATTTGCTACAAGCTTTCAAAAGGGGGATGAAATTATGAAATCTAAATTCAAGTTAAAAACAAGAGAAGAAAATATTAATAGAGAAAATATGCTCTTAAAAAAATATATTTAATTGAAAATGCTTTGTTTGTAAAACAAAGAGGAAGAAATAATTAATTGATTAAAATTATTATATGCACATAATTTGAAAGAAAAAAGAAGGAAAGTAAATAATAAATAATTTTTTTGATATTTTCTCTTAAAATAGGGGAAGAAATAGTTCTTGAACTTAATCTTATTTTGATTTATTAAACAGTTATATCATGTATTTCCAAATTTGAGCATTCATGTGTTCTTAATCATTTGATTTATTTATTTACATGATTTAATTGTCTAATTTCTTTTTATAATTAATTAGTGTCAAAATGAATTTGAAACATATTTTGCTGAAGTAGATCATTTTCAAGAATTGCTTTTGAAACTTATGTCTAAATCTAAATTTGATATACATTCTATTTTAGATTTGATCAACCTTGAGAAATCGTTATAAAATTATTTGTATCAAGATGAAATTAGAAAAATACTTTATCACAATTGTTTGTTTTTGAGAAATATTTTTTTTTTTAAAATTAATTTTTCTTAAATCTTCATTTGGTATTTGACAAACTATTGTTGCCTTGTATTTTATTACTTTATCTTTTGGTAAAAAGATAATTAATGATATATCATTAAATTTTTTTGGCTCTAATACCACATCTTATTCTTAATGCATTCTTGATATATATCTTTTCTAAATTTAATTGACTGATATTTATTAAAAAAAATAAATATTAAAGTACATATCATGCTTAGTTTCAATGCTCAAATATTTTATTTTGAAAAGCTCCATTCTTCTTAATTTCATGAAACTTAAGACAATTTTATACTTAAATTTGAAAATCTAATTAATGAATTAACTTTATTCCAAAAAGGGGGAGATATGAATTTCATACATTTCGACTAAAAAAAATCTGAATTCAAGTTAATTTTGGAAAAGATATACTTTTGAATATATTTTAAACAAAGAGACATGTTTTTGAAAAGAGGAGATGTGCCATAAGTTCTAAATTTGATACATTCTTGAAGTTGAATTAATTTTGATTTTCTAAATTTGATACATTTATAAATTTGATAGTCATCTTTTAAACTCAACTTGATTGATTTTGATGATCATTTTGATCCTTTCCATGAGCTTTTTTATGCTATCAAAAAGAAGGAGAGTTATGTTGAATATATGCTTGATTATATGCTTGAAATGCTCATTTGCTTGAATGGAGACAATCATATAATATGAGTACTAAATATTTTTGGAGTGAGCATCGATTTCTAAAATCTAAATTTACGATGAAATGAAACATTCATGAAGTACATGCTTAAAGTGTTTAGTGAATCACTTCATAATTTATATTAGAAAAGTAATTGAAACATATAATATATTTTATTATGCATATATTCAAAATTTTGTCATCATCAAAAATAAGAAGATTATTAATCCTATGATTGATTTTGATAATCATAAAATGTTGGATAAAAAAATACTAATTATGTATTTTAAGATTAAATGTAGGATTTCTCAAATGCTCATAATGAAGAAATTATCTATGAAAAAAATTCTCTCAAGATACTAAGCCAAAGTACTTGAAAGAATAAGTTCTCACAAGTTTGGATGGCTTATTATGGAGAAAATGAATATGAAAAAAACAAATATCATTTGGAAGCATTAAGATTGAAAAATTTAAGTTTAAGAGGTAAAAATATAAAAAGAATAAAGTTGAAAGATTTTGAGTTAACTCCAATACGTTGGTATCAAGTGGCACAGAGCTCGAGTCGACTCATGAACAATAGGAGCCTACTTTCTTAGAAAAATAGAAAGTTAAATGTTTGAGTGCAGCCCAGGAGATGATCCCTAAAAAATTGGAGTCGATCCTTAAAGAATTAAAGTTGATCCCTATAGAATTGGAGTCGACCCCAGGTAAGGGATCAACATTATGACTAGTTTTTTGCACTTTTTCAATAGCTAGTTTTTGGCTCCAATGACTAGTCCAAGCTTCATAATGGCCAAAACTCATTCTTTAGCAACTTTCAAGTCTATAAAGAGTTAGAAAAACATTTGAAAAATATGGATTAAGGGGATTAAAGTGTGAAACATTCAAATTGGTGAGAGCTCCATTGAATATCCTTGAGACAAAGAAAATGAGAGGGATTGAGTTAAAATTGAGTGATCTTTCAAGAGCCATCTTCTCCATCTTCTAGTACAACCTCTCAAGCATCAATTGAAGAGAAGTCGAGTCTAAAAAGAGCAATCCTTCAGCTTCTACTTCAAACTTCAAAGAGTTTATATTTTTTATTTTTTTATACTAAAATTTATTATTATTATATTTTATTTTTTTACAAGTTTTTTGAGAGAAAAAACTTAGGGATTAGGTCCATCCAAGCTTGAAATAATCTTATAGGTTTGGTTGGTAAGCTCGTAAAATCAACTGGATTGATTGTGAGCCTAAAAAATAATCAGTATAAGATATGGTTGGTGATCCTGGAAAACTAACAAGATTTGTTTGTGAGCCCGAAAAATAAATACATTGTAATCGGGCTAATTATAATAGAATTTTCAAGAAAAACTTAGAGGGTGGATGTAGGTATGGGGTTGCACTGAATCACTATAAATTCTATTATGTTTGTATTGTGGCTTACTCTATTCTTTTGCATTACTTGTCTTTTATACTTGCTTAGCTCTATTTTAATTCTAGCTTTATTGGGGTAGATCCCTCAATTATGGAATACAGATTATCCGCCCAAGATCACAACAACGATTGAAAGAGGATGTTGATACTACATGAGAAAAGAAAAAAGAAAGACTAACAAACAAAAATAATAAAATATACATGGATTGGCCTCAAGCCTACTTCTACATGGCATGCAAAACTTCATCAAATAAATACAAGATAAACTTAGCACTTAATCCTTGTATAAGATTCTCTTAATAAGAAGTACTAAAATTTTTATAAAAGCTCTTTGAAACATCTCAAGAAGTCTCTTAGCACCATCAAAATGTCACCAGCTCTCCGATACAATAAACAGCTCGTCAATTAAAGTTATATAGACTCCAAAAATTCCAAAAAAGTGTTTCAGTATGAAACCTAATCTAAATCAAACCTGAGAACATTTCTGGCCATCTGATTGTGACCAGCTCAAAGTAGAGCCATCCGATCATGCAAAACTACCTCAGATCATGCCTGGACCATTTGATCGCAATCAAAAGCCCTCTTGACCATCAGATCATAATCCAATCTATAAAACAGCATCGTAGACCTTGAAAAATGTAGGAAAAACTAGTGCCAATCCACCGTGGACCATGTGAAACATGTGGAAAATGCCTGTCGGGTCCATGCATGTCACTATGAACCAGCGATCCATCATGGACCGCACTCCATGTCTAGGCCTAGGTGCCCGTGCGGCCTGCGCGCATTTGGGCAAGCCCAGCATGCGGCTGGCCCAACACCCATGCACCATCGAGTCGGGCCCATACCGCCGTCGGCCTACATCGACCCATGGGCCCCTCCGATAGCCCGTGGGCATACCACCTGCTCCTGATCTTCCTTCATACATATCTCCTCCATCTGGTTCCATTTAGGCTGTTCTTAGGCTTGTTGAATTTCGTTTATCATCCTAGATCTTGTTCTGGGCTAATTGTGAACCGAACCTTAAGGCATTTTCCTTAATAATTTCTACTTCGACTGAATGATCGGCCTCCACCTATCTTTAAGAGCTTATGATCCATCTCATTTCCATGCCCTAAGGCATGCTTGCTGTCTCATAGATGGGCAAACATAGGAGTCGAGCTAGGCTACTTGATCCCACCTCCATCATGGATTATGTCCACTCTGATCAAAGACCTGCTTGGAGAAGTCTCCTATAGCAATAGAAACTTTACTCTACAATATCGTCTCATTCTCTCGAGTCTTCCATCTCATGTCCGATTCATCTCTACCTAGAGTTTCACCTCGCACTAGGCTCTCTCTGGCTTCTAAAGCTCCATCGCGCACTGGGTTCCCTACCAGATAGTAATATTCTCTTGTTCTTTTCTTTTCCTCCAGAATAACCCCATCATCATGCATAACCTTTAGGATTCCATCACCATCTATCCATTTATAGCCAGTCGAATGCAGTCTGCTTAGTGAGATAATATTTCATTTGAAATTAGGTATATATCAGACCTCCTCCAATTTTCTTACTGTATCATTATGTGTCCTCCAACTGACCATCCCGATGCCTCTGATTACATAGCTCGATCCATCTGGAAGATGAATAGTGCCCTCACTATTCTCCTGAGAGTTAAACAGCTCTTCTCTACAATAAATATGATGGATGCATGTAGAATCTAAAATTCACTACTAAAAAAAAGTAGATACCTCATTAAATATTACTAGGACATCATCCTCTAACACGCTACTGGCCGTTGTTGTAGTAGCCCTCGTTCGATCTCTAAGTTAAGGACAATCTCTGACGCGATGCTCTAACTGACCACCCCGATAGTATCTGATCTTACTAAGGTCCCTCGTCTTAGATCTGGATTATCCTTGTCATGATCTTCTACCACTTCATCTGCTGCCACTTACTCCTCTAGAAACTGACAAAGCTGAGCTATCGCCATCTAAGCTCGAAGCTGGATTCTCCTTCTTGAGAACCTTATTTTGGAGAATCGCCGCTAAGACCTCATCCATGTTAATGATACTCTTCTCCACTAAAAAAGCAGTTAACAAGAACTCATATGAAGGAAGAAGCGATGCTAGCAAGACTAATGTTTTGATCTTCTTCTCAATCTTGTCATCTTCGCTAAGAAGATTGATGAAAATTTTTTGAAAGTGGTTGAGATGCTCCTGCACTTTCTATCTCTCATCTATCTGTAGTTGGTAGAACTATCTCCAGAGGAAGAGAGTATTAGTAAGGAACTTCATCATGTATAACTCCTCAGCTTCGACCATAACACCATCGAAAAAATATCGTCAAGTATGTGAATCACCACCTAATGCCAAGTACATGTGGATAATACTCACTATTTGCACCTGTAGCAGTTTTCAGATCCTATCTTTTATGATGGCCAACTTCTTCTCATTCAAGAGAGCGTCGATCAATCCATATTAAATGAGCACGCCATTCACCTTCGTTTGCTACAAGGAGAAATTATTCTTTCCGTCGAACCGATTGATCTCCATCTTGATTATGTTTATCTTCTCTATCTTCTAATCTCGATTAATATCATCTTTGTCTAGACCATCTGATACCATTTATCCATGATAATCATGCTCTAATATCATTTATTGGGGTAGATCTCTCAATTGTAGAATATGGATCGTCCGCTTAAGATCATAATAACGACCGAAAGAGGATATTGATATCATACGAGAAAAAAAAGAAGAAAGACCAACAAACAAATATAATAAAATATTCATAGATTGACCTCAAGTCTATCCCCATGGGGCATGAATACTTCACTATGAGAGAAATAAAATCAAATAAATATAAGAGAAACTTACCACTCAATTCTTATACAAGAGTCTCTTATCAAAAAGTTCTAAAATCCTCATGAAAGCTTTCTAAAATCTCCCAAGAAGCCTTTCAGCACTACTAGGACGTTACCGCTCTTTGATGTAATAAATGGCTCGACAATCAAAATTATATAAACTCTAAAAATTCCAAAATAGTATTTTATTAGTCCAAATCAAACTCGAGAATATTTTTGGCCATTCAATCATGACCGACTCAAACCAGAGCTGTTCGATCATGCAAAAATGTCTCAAATCACACTTGGATCATGCCTAGACCGTTCAATCGTGATCGGGAGCCCTCCTAGCCATCGGATCACGACCTGGTCCATGAAATAGTGCTGTAGACCTAGAGAAATGTAGGGGAAACCAATGTCAGTCTGCCATGTACCATGCGAAATGCATGCGAAACACCCATCAGATCCACATGCACTACTATGAGCCAGCGGTCCATCATAGATCGCGCTCCATGTCTGGGCCTGTGCGGCCTACGTGCGTGCGTGCCTGTAATGCCCACATGCATCTGGGCCAACCTAGCATGCGGTTGGCCCAGCACCTGCATGCTGCCGGGCCGAGCCCCGGCCATCGTCGGCCTACGCCAGCCGTAGGCCCCTCCATTAGCTCGTGGGTTGTATCACTTGCTCCCAACCTTCCTTCGCACATATTTTCTCTATCTTGATTTCGTTTGAACTGTTCTTTGGCTCGTTAGATTCCGTTTATCATCCTGGACCTCGTTCTAGATTTGTTGTGGACTGAACCTCGAGATATTTTTTTCAACAATCTTAGCATTATCAATATCTTAATTCTGTTGTTGCTTGCATTTTACTTATATATTAAATACATAATATAGATTAAATTAAATTATATACTTGTTTAGATTTTAATTTGATTAAAACTTTAAAAGAATCTAATTCAACTCTCTCTCTCTTGGGTTGCTACCTTCTGGGCAACAACTGCCAAACGCCTCATCTTCACAATAGCCTGCAAAAGCTTCGACTTCTCGACATGCTTTAGCTTGACTTTTGGATTCGAATCTCACCTTTTTATTTCAATGTGGTCACTTAAGAGTACAAACTCA
The DNA here is from genome assembly GCA_006176705.1 of Cocos nucifera. Taxonomy (NCBI): domain Eukaryota; kingdom Viridiplantae; phylum Streptophyta; class Magnoliopsida; order Arecales; family Arecaceae; genus Cocos; species Cocos nucifera. The sequence continues at coordinate 12,594 of QRFJ01000062.1, forward strand.
GGGACTCCTGATCCGAAGCTTATAGGTGAGATGGTGAGAGGAATGATCCTTCCTTGGGATATTAGCATGAAAGTAGATGACACCTTCCATAGTGCCTACAATGCTGTGGTAGAGGTACATTGCTGCTTGGTCCTTGTTGGTGTTATTTACTCATTTTTGGTTGACTTAACCATCTTTATTTCATAGCCTTGCTCTTCAATTCACAACCTAGAGGTCATCATGGCAGGCTACCATGACAAAGTAGAGGCAGCAGAAGATCAAACCCACCACACCAAACACAACTTTAGGATCGTGGAGCAGGGGTGAGCTTTGGCTGATTTTGGATGTTTTAATGCTCAAGAGGCTAGGGAGACCACCCAAGAGTAGGCTAGCATTGCTCAAGTAGGAAACGAGAAGCACAAGAGGATCATCATCGAAACAAAGAATATGCTGAAGGATTCCCACCATGAGGTGGCCGAGCTAAAAGGAAAGATAGTTCGTCTTCAAGCGGTCCTTCAAGCTACTAAAGATGAGGCCAATACCGCCAAGACAGAACAACTTCGATCGGGCTCAACAATAATCTATAGAAGTCGAGATGAAACTTTCCGAGGTAATGGAGAAAAGTTGTGAGCCAAGGAAAAAGTTGCTTGGACCGTTGCGGATTTGACAAAGTCCAGAGACTTTCATAAGGAAATACGAAAAATGGATTTGATGGAGTCTAGAGACTTTTGTGAGGAAATGTGACAAATTCACATCAATTCTTTTGAAAATGGCTTCAACTATTATAAAGCAAGAGTTGTCCAACCGTATCTAGAGATCGGTCTTGAGATAATATCTCTCTCACTCCAACTAGTGAGGCACATGCATCAAAATAGATGGAGAAAAAGAAGAAGACCGGTCGATAGCTTGTTCATCACGAGTGTTGTTTTGTGCTTTTGCTTTCGAATTTTTTTAGCTCGGATGAGCAATGCTCTTGTACTTCTCTTTTTCTTGATGCAGTGACCTTTTTTTGTAATATTATTTTTGTCTGTGAATGCTTTCTATGGTATTATTAATAATAATATTTACTTAATATATTCTGATTTTAACAAAAAGATTTTTTTATTAATATTGTATCCTGCCAATATTCTACACAGGTCATTTTTTTTTGGTAGAACTCCATAGGTCATTGATTTCATTAATATTTTATGAATTTCTAATATATTTTTATGACCATGATCTTATTAAAGTGATAGGATAACCACTAATGATCTCACTATATCATATTTAAACATCCATAGATCCAATATGTTTCTATTTCTCATTATTTACAGGTTGGATCAAGATCTTGTTATTTTATAATATTTTACTATATCAATAGATATACATATATTGTTATAATTTTGTATAATGATAGTATGTCATAATATTAATATTAAAAATTATTTTAAAAAAAAATCGGGCTCTTATATTTATTATATTATATTCTATCATATGTATTCTATATTTTATTTCAAGAATAGTTAGGAAAAGAGAAAAAACTGCATCAATGTATTGTAGTGAGGATTATATGCTAGTGATTTTACTACCTCATTTACCTTGAGAAAAGCATACCTTATCCCTTTTTTTACAAGGAGCTACAATAATGTGCTTCGAGCTTGCCCCCTTGTTCTACCTTTGGAGGCCTTAAGCTTGGAGGTTAGCTTTGTGTAAGTTGTTACATTACCTAAGATTAATGTCTCATAGAAGCCACAGTCTCTTTTGGGACAGGGTTAGGAATGCCATCTATATATGAGGTCGGTTTCTAGACCCTTGTCTCCAGCTCAGCCTTTGGATGCCATGACGTATTGCAGTTGGCTTATTGGGTCTATTTTCTTTGGGCCAGCTCTAAGAGCTATTATTGTGCGATGTCAACTTATAACCTATCTTTGCCTTAGCCTCATGGGCAGCTAGAGGTATTATCGAGTGAGGTCAGCCTTCAAAAACCATTATCAGGTTGGTCTCTAGGAGCCAATATATTGTTTTATCTTCACCTTTGCCCTTTAGGTTGACTAGAGCCATTATCGAGTGAGGTTGGCCTGCATTTGCCTTTGCCCTCTCGATCCGTCGGAGCTATATATCTTCATGTCCGTATGGATCTAGATCTTTTATATATATGAGAATTCAATCAATAGAAAGAACTAAATCTTGTTCAATGCTTACAATTGAGTAAAGAAGCTGTGCAAGTGTTCAAGGTTGCCTCATTGAGCTCAAGGTTGTATCACTAAGGACATGATCCTCCATAATCAAGTTAAGAGTCATTGTGACATAAGATTTGCTATTAGGCTCTTGCCCCCATTCTCAGCCTTAAAAGGCCAAGTTACTAGAGTTCCAAGTTAAATAATTTAATAGCATGCATGATTTGATAATGCTGTTAATTTAAATTTATGTTATGATGTGATCATCAAAATCCATTGAATTTAAATTTATGATTTAAGATCTATAGATATGTATGATTAATAAAGTGGATTTAATTTATATATCTTGTCATGTATTTTGACATACTAGTACAATTGTGGTATTCATTTTTCTGCTTAATCATTATATACATTAGATATCTCCAAAAGATATGATTTGTGGTTTTTACCTATTTTATGGATGTAGATAATAGTAAACAAAGTGCATCCTCAATTTGAAAGCTCCGTATTATTTTTGAAAATATTAAATCTTTCATCAAAAAATTGATATTTAGTTTGAGTCCAACTCTTTTCAGCAATCCAATTTATCTTTCCAGTAATTTTTAGAGACTCATTTGGATCATAGTTATCTAGTTATGATATCGGTCTACATACCATCAGAAACATCTATCTTCGATAGATAACTATCATCGAAATGAGTAAAATCTTATTACACATTTCACCATATTTGAAATGTGTAATAAGATTCCTGTAAACCATTTTTAAAATTTTTTTTTGATTTCTACCCTTTTTGATAGAATTTACTTCTAGTTTCTAACCCAGACCTTGTTGGGACACAATACTAAAACTGAAACTATGAGCAGGAGGGAATCCCTAGCCCACAACATAAAATCAACTTGTGTGAAAACTAAAGAACTAAGCAAAAAAGATGATAAAATAAAGGAACTATAGAGGTAAAAATAAACAATTACTGTAACACGGTTTTGAAGATATTAGTCGTAGGTTTAAAGGAAAACTAAAAGGTCTCATACATTCTCTTATTGAAATTTATCCTTGCAATCTCCACTCTTTCATCAGGACCTTGATTGAAGAATCCTGATCTTACGCTACTTTCTCCTCTCAAATATTATCTTGTGCTACATGATCTCATGCAATATTTCGTCATGCAAAATATTTGGGAATAACTTTAAAAAATACTATAGATTGATGTGTTTCTTATAGGTCCCTTTGAAGTTTGTCTAAATATCAAAATCTTATGAAAAGGAAATACTAATTTAACTAGACAAAAATTCAGCTGTTACAAAGGTTGAAACTAATTGTTGCTAAACATTAATTGCTTCTAATGATTGTAAGTCGTCATCCATAGCCTATCTACAATAAAGAGTTTTAGAAATTAGGGTGGCAATCCGGTTAGATACAAGATAAATAAAAAAAATCTATCAACCTGAATCAAATATATTTATTAAATGGATCAAAAATTTAGATCCAAATCTAACTATTTTATTAAATGGATAATCTAATCCAATCTACGATGGGTTGAAACAAGCTAAACAAATTAAAAAGGTAAGCATTGCCACTCACATTTAGAAATGGGTTTTTTGCCAAATAACAGCAATTTATGAGCATAATAATTAAATGGATCCTCCTTTTGTAGCCTTTTAAGCTTGCAACAATTTTCATCATAACCTCCTTGTAAATTTCCAGTTGTTTCATTCAAGCAATACCGAAAGGCTGATGCAATACTAGATGTAACAGAAGTGTTTCGAGCGTCAAGCTCCATGTCGATTTCTTTCTTTTCATAATACATATAGAGGTGGTAGGCAATGTTTTGCATTGTCTTCTGGTGTACCTATGGCCTTCACCCAAGTATTTGTTTCTAAGTTTGAAGAGCTAATCCTTTAAATCGAAGCACTTCAGCTCTCATAACTTTCTAACAAGACTCTTTACTAAAGTGGGGTTCAAGATGATAGAATGTGGTCTGATCTCTAATCACATTTCAATGTGGTGTTGAGTTAATTGAAATTTATCATTATTAGTCAAGTCATGGTGGGATATCAGCTCATTAATTTTTTGTTGCATATGCTACATACTAGTCATTTTCTTGCATATGAGGTTCACAGGCTTTATATCAAATATCTTTTTTTTTAAAACAAAAAATTGAATTATGGTATAAGTTAAGAGAGGGCTAGATTTGGCTACATTTGAGTGGATCTTTACTTAAATTTGGTCAGTATTAGACAATGGAGGTACTATATTAATTATCTAAGCTAAAATACTTAAATAACAAAAATTATGTAATTCAAAGAGCTTTAATCTATATATCAAGTGATTAAAAAATTAGATGGACTAAATACAATTAAATTAAGCAAGAACACTTCTGTTTCTAACTTTAATTTAGAGTCCAAAATTTCAAATAAATAATCTCTTTTGCTTAGAATGCAACCACATATGGCTAGAGGTTGCAATGGATAGGGTCAATAGCAGGCCACAACTTAACCCATGCACAATACCACCATATCAAAAACCTCCCACCACATCTACCCACATATCAACCTGCTGTCTAATTTAGAGGACTGGAAGGGACCTACTTAACTTGTCCTACCCAACCTTTGCAATTCTTTCGATTCATTTCCAGGATGAATTAAACAATAATAGCAATTGATACGGCTTGGATTCAATGCTCACCGGAATCATGCCTACCACCACAACCGACCAATGAGAGCACGACACGTCATATGGAATCTATGGTTGCATAAATCTCTAAATAATTAGTGCAAGAAGTTATAGTTTGGCACAATCTTGGTATATGGATAAGGAAGATTATAACCATCCAAATCAATAGATAAGAAAAGAGTACAATAACTCATCCAAAAATCATACAATCCAAATCATGACAAATCAACATTCTCAGCGCTATCTAACTTAATCATTCCACTTTGATCTCTATTTTTTCTTCCTAAAGCTCTATCTAACTTAGGGATCGAAAGATCTCTTGCTGAATACATTCTAGCAACTTCTGATTGTCTCTTTTTGGTTGCATGTTGACTCTCACACCGCATAGCTCGGCTTCAGTCAAGACGAACATCCTAGTCTCCATCCACCGGATCACCTTACTCCATTAGGTTGAGTTTTGGACAGCAACAGTATAAAGAGAAAAGAAAAACCAACCACTTATAAGATTTATAGCCAAAAGACCACGACTATTATCAATTTTATCTTAACTGAAATTGAAGACCTCTAACACAAATGTAGCCTATTTTGGATCAAATTAGGTCAGGTTTTAGGTTCGGATCAAATTAGGCCAGGTTTTGAACAATAATCATGGACCCAATTTCTCTCTATGACCATATGGTGTTTTAACAGTTGTATGAATTATGAAATATGAATATTCCAAACAGATATTATGCATGCACCTTTTTCTCATGCAGGGTATTTTGCCAATCTTTAGGATAAAATTAACTTCAAGAGCGAGCAAGAAGTAGAGTAGATCCCACAAACCTACCCATCATACGACTCCACATTTGAAGTGGTTCATGGACAATCTTTTATTCTTTCATGGAATACAATCACTGTGTGAAGATTGGGATCCGGTTGGTGCGTGCAACTGGCCCTTCACACCGGACGTGCCATGTTGGCCTTTGGCAGCATCATACCACATGAAATGGTTGAGGAGCATGTGGTATGGCTGCCATGGCCTCTCCTTTTGTGCTGATATCCCGTTGGTGGCACGTGTGATGCCTCCACCAATTAACTAAGTGAAAATACTTTTGTGCACCGCGAGAGGTGCAGCCCCGCGCCCGCGCACCACCCGCGGTGATGGACTCACGTGCGGAATAAAAATAAAAATAAAAAAAAGTTTTCATACGCCGTGTTTCAATTCCGTGCGTGACTTAACGGATGCATGCGGGGCTGCACCATCTTCGGTGCATGCAGGGCTGCATCATGTTCGGTGCACAAGGATTTTCCCCTAACAAAGCCACCGGCAATCTAGTCCTCTTGGGCTATGATGGCCCATTTAACTCTTGCATCATGGCCTAGTTGGGAGCAATTTTTGGACCCTAGGCTTTGCTGGGTTCTCTTATATATATACACACATCTCTCTCTCTCTCTCTCTCTCTCTCTCTCTCTCTCTCTCTCTCTCTCTTATATATATATTGGGTTGGGTTAAAAATCTGGATTATTGTGACTGTGTCATGCACTCTCAGGACTCGGCACGGCACATGCGGCAGAATAGAATCTCTTCCTTTAGTACAAAAGCTAGAAGCTAAGCATCGCATCGGACCTTCATATCTTATAGGGTTATAAGGATGATCACTCAGGCTATTACTCCTATTACAGGCAACTCCTTCCTTATCTTGTACTTGCAATCATTGGAATCAATCAAAATCTAGACCATAGATTTTGGAAATTTTATGCTAGAGCAACAAAAAGTAAATGAGTAGGTGGACTTCAGTTGTTTGATATATCTATATTTGATGCTGAACTGAGAGGAGTATGTGAGGGCATGCGATGTGTAAAACTCATTATAAGTGCCACTCATATTCCTCTTGAAGATGATTCTTCCATCGTGATTGGTTGGATATTGAGATAGACTTAACATGCTGATGGTCAAACCTTGCTCATGGATATTTGGAAGTTTGTTAATCAGTGCACTTGATTCTATACTAGATATATCTGCCACAAAGCAAATATATTGCAAATTGAGTAGCTTCCTTTATTACCAATCATAAAGGCAAAATGATTTGGATATTTCTTGTATTCTAATTTAATTTTTTATTATTTTATTTTTTGATTGTGTTAAACGTATTCATTCTGAGTTTGGGAACCATCTATTTTTGGAAAAGAAAACAAACAACAAGAAGAAGTTATAGCATCATGATATTATAATTCAAAGTGCTTATCGACCACATCTTCATTAGTTAACAAATTAACCAAAAGTTCATGAACTAATTAAATAGATCTTGATTATTTCTTTACTTGAGAATGATTTGAGGAACCATTCAACCAAGAAAATTGTTGCTGTAGATTTCTATCTTGGATCGGCTAGATTAGAGCTAGACGATGATTGCCGGATAGGTTGGCAGAACGATGACGGTAGGACTTACAAAATAAGTCTCTACATTGGAGTTGGCTCCGATGGAGATTCTCCGATACTCAAGTCAAAAATCTAGAATAGATGGAAAGGAGTGAGCATGTTGGTGTGATTTGATTTCCTGGGAGTCTCCTGTGGGCCTTTATTTATAGATAGAGACTAAAGAGCCATAAGAACGAAGAAGAATCAGGCGGTTAGCTTTATCTTGTTGTGTGAGATATGCTCATTATCTCCTGCTTCATATAGCGAGAAATATTTGTTATCTTCTATCTCATCGAAAATGCTAACTCAAGAAGGAAAATCGATGGTTAGCCCTGCCTTATTGGACGAGATATGCTTGTTATCGTCTTCCTTATCAACTCATGGTAGGTTGTCATATGGATTTTGAAATTTTCCTCGGCTAGTATAAATCGAATGACAATATTGAATATAATATTTTTCTGAAATATCATCTTGGGTTGGCCATCATCAAGGTCGGATTGAGCCTAGCTTTCCTATGCATTGGTTTTATCCAAGGAAATAATTTTCTACCCACATCATAGCCTCCCTACTCTCAAGTCTGAACTGGAATTAGGTTGGACGAAGAAAGTACATCAAGCAGTAGCCAACACTAATCCGATGTATGGAGATTTGCAACATCACTTTAAGCTAGCCGCATTTGGATAACTTTTCTTAGGTCAGATAGTGTAGGCCGAAGTATTCAAGCACTTTAGGCGGCCTCTTGAAGATAGTATATTCTTTGGGTTAGCTCATCCTTGGAGGGCTCTAAGTATCTGTGTGACTTTCTTTGAAGATCTCGGCTGATGTTTTGAGCCTCCAAAGATTCTTTTGCCATTGCCTTTTGGACGTCCGAAGCTTCCAATTCGGATATTTGAGTGTGAGGACTTTGAGGGTCCCTCGTGTTAGCTTTTCTTAGTTGCTGAGGTCTTTAAGTGTTCGTGGCCATTCTTGTTTGGAAACGAGGCATCCTTCTCATGAATATACTCATTCAAAAATGAGGCATCCTTTCCGTGGCTATATTCATTCAAAAACGAAGCACCACTAAGATCTTCATATGGCTATATTTGTTCGAAAATTAGGTGTCCTTCCCATGGCTATATTCATTCGAAAACAAAGCACCATGAGGTCTTCATATGGCTATACTCATTCAGAAATGAGGTACCCTTCCCATGGCTATATTCATTCAAAAATAAAGCACCACTAAGATCTTCATATGGCAATATTCATTTGGAAACGAGGTGCCTTTTCCGTGAATATATTCATTCAGAAATGAAGCACCACTGAAGTATTCATATGGCTATACTTATTCGAAAATGAGGTAACCTTTCCATGATAATATTCGTTTGGAAATAAAGCACCATTGAGATCTTCATATGGCTATACTCGTTCGGAAATGAAGTACCCTTCCTGCGGATATATTCATTCGAAAATGAAGCGCCACTGAGGTCTTCTTTGTATGGCTATATTCGTTCGGAAATAAGGTGCCTTTCTCGTGGTTATACTCGTTTGGAAATGAGATGCCATTAAGGTTTTCTTCACATGATCTTCAGCCCAGATGGTTGGAGTTTGTGGGCTCTGCTCGATGCCTTTTAGCTATTGTCATTGTGGCCTCCGCTCGACGTCCCCATGGGCAAGGAGTGCCATTGGGCCGTTGAGTTGTGAATCTATATGCAAAGAATGAAAGAACTTATCGGATTAGCTCTAGTTGGGCCTGTCGATCCCTAAGTCAAGTCAGACTTTGTAATAATAAAGAAAATAATAGATATTTAGAGTCGTGTGACCCTATTTTAGTTAGCTTGCCTCTAGTTGGCCTTATTTGGTTGGCATTCTTAAGTCAATATCTTTTACTTCAACCTCTGGGAGCTTGATTTTGGGAGGTCAACCTTTGGGAGCTTGACTTTCAGGAGCTTGCTTTCTGGGGGTTAGCCTTTGGAGGTCGACTTTTTGGGAGGTCAGCTTCGGGAGCTCAGTCTTCAGGAGGTTGGCCTCCTCAGATCGGCCTTGGGCTTCATCTTGGAATCAAGCTTTACTTCAGCTTTGATATTTCATCTTGGCTTAGTCTCAGTGTTGGCCTCGATCTTAAACTTTGCCTTAGTTCGATCTTGCTCTTTGCCTTGATTCGGTTTTGATCTTTTACTCGGTTCGGCCTTGATCTTTGCCTCGGCTCATCTTGTCCTTTGCCTCGATTTGGTCTTGATCTTTACCCCAGCTTGGCCTTGATTTTTGCTTTGGCTCGGCCTTTGGCTTGATAGTTTGATCTTGATTTTGATCTTTTCCTTGACTCAATCTTATTCTTTGCCTCAATTTGCCCTTGATCTTCAAGATGGTTTAGATTTGATCTTGATAGCTCTACCTCAATTTTGATCTTTGCCCATATTTGGACTTAATCTTTACCTCAGCTCGGTCTAGGGCTTGATAGCACCTTGGTTTTGATCTTTGCCTCGATTTAGCCTTGATCTTTGCCTTGGCTCGACGTTGAGCTTGAAAGCTCAACATCAATTTTGATCTTTGCTTCGGTTTGGCCTTGATCTTTACCTTGATTCGGTCTTAATCTTTGCCTTGGCTTGATCTTGATTTTTGCCTCGACTTGGATGCTCAAAGACCTACGGACCTATAGGAAAATAAAATGATGGATGAGAACTTGAGAGTATTTTACCATAAGAGCTTTGAGTTGTGGGAGTCTCTCTCTAAGAGTCTATCCCCTTGGGATCTCCGTGGTCTTGTTTTCATACACACAGAAGCATGGATCCACCATGGTTTAGGGGTAGAAATCGAGGGACTTTTTGTAATTTTTTTTCTTATCTAGAAATCAGGAGGTTTCCATAATTTCTTTATCTAGAATGTTGCGATCTTCTTTTTTGTTTGGATCTCATCAAGAATTCAAACATTGAAATATAGACAAGAGGTATGGATCGATCATGATTCATAAATCAAGAAATTTCTTATAATTTTATTCCTTATCTGGATGTTGTGATCTTCTTCTTCGTTTGGATGCTGTGATCTCCTTTCCTATTTGAATCTCATCAAGAATTCAAATTTTAACATATAGACGAGAAAGCATAGATCTGTCAAGATTCAAAAATCAAGGGATTTTCATAATCTTATTCCTTGTCTGGATGCTACAATCTCCTTTTGGATGTTGCTATCTTCTTTCTTATTTAGATATTGTCATCTCCTTCCCTATTTGAATCTTTCCAAGAACTCCAATTTTAAGATATAGATGAGGAAGCGTAAATCTATCATGATTCGAAAATCAAAGGATTTCTGTAATCTTATTCCTTATTTGGATGCTACGATCTCCTTCCTCATTTGAATGCTGTGATCTTCTTTCCTATTTGAATTCAAATTTTAAGATATAGATGAGGAAGCGCAGATCCATCATGATTCAAAAATTGGGGGATTCCCTCCTCCTTTATTTGGGTGTTGCAATCCCCTTCCTCATTTGGATCATAAGCCCCTCAGTTTTAAGCCAGACTAGGATAGCTTGGAGGGCATGAACCGATCTACTTGACTTATGATAATGAAAGATGGAGTACAGATCTTCTAACGTGGGGTTGTGGATCCTATTTTGGTTGGCATTTGGGACGATCTAGAGATGGTCAGGTCAGATCAATGCTGACTAATCTAGAGATAGTTAGATCTAATTGATGTCAGTCGATCTGCAGATGGTTGGTCTAGATTTGATTGACGTCGAGCCGATCTAGAGATAGATTTGATCGACTTCAATCGAACAATAGATGGTTGATCTGGACGACATTTGGGCTGATCTAATCTTTAAGAACTTGGTGGTGTTTGGAGCGGTGCGATGAAGTTTCTCTTATTGGGCACTTGCTCCTTCCCATAAATGGGCCTAGACCCTTCCTCTAGCACTATTATGTTGCTGTAGATTTTCGTCTTGGGTTGGCTTGGCTGGAGTTAGGTGGCAACTGCAGGATGGGTTAGCAAGATGGCGATGGTAGGACTTGCAAAATAAGTCCTCAAATCGGAGTTGACTTTGGTGGGAACCCTTCAATGCTCAAGTCAGAAATCTAAAATAGGTGGAAAGGAGTGAGCATGTTGGGAGAGAAGTGATTTCATATCTTGGAGGTCTCCTATGGGCCTTTATTTATAGGCAAACACTGAAGAGTTGTAAGAAGGAAGGAGTATCAGGCTGTTAGCCTTTTCTTACTAGACGAGATGTGCTCATTATCTCCTACTTTATCTAAAGAGATATATTTGTTATCTTTTACCTCATCAAAAATACCGGCTCGGAAAGTAGAATCAATGGTTAGTCCTGCCTTATGGGGTGAGATATACTTGTTATCTTCTTCCTTATCTACTCATGATAGATTATTATGCAAATTTTGAAATTTTTCTTAGCCAGCATAAATCGAGTAATAATATTGAATATAATATTTTTTATTGAAATATCAGCTTGAGTTAGCCATCATTAAGGTTAGATCTCATTGAGCCTAGCTTCCCTATGCATTGGCTTTATCTGAGGAAAGAATTTTCTACCCACATCAAAAATAATTATAAATAATTCAAAGATATTTGGGTAACTCCAATAGTACCATTTTGATAATGTTATCTTGTTTTGTTTGCTTTCTTATCATTTATGATCTTATTTATGGAAGCTACTTTTGAACCTGTTATCCCCTAAAAGAAGTCGGACTATTGGCAATGACGAACTGCCGTTGCTAATAGTTCTTCCACTATCATTAATAGCCATACCATCGCTAATACCATCGTAAAAGCCAATCTAAAAAATTCTTATCGCTAATTGCTGCTATTAGTGATGGCAAAAAGAGCCGTTGCAAATAAGACTATTAGCGATGACTTTAGAAATATAATAATTTTATCATTAATTATCTTTTAATATTTAACTTAAATTTTAAAAAAATAAAAAATATTAGCAATGGCATTTTTGTGGCTAACACCATGCTAATAATTATTGATGACAAAAAATCATCGCTAATGCCATCTCTATTTTTTAATTTTTAAATAAAATAAAATTTTATTTTAAAAAATATTAGCAATAATAATTTGGTCTCTAATACTATCGCTAATAGTTATTAACGATGAATACCAATGCTAATAGTTAATTTTATTTTTTTAAAAAAAAATAATAATATTTTTTAAAACCTATTTTAATTAATCATAATGAATTATGTTCCTAATATTTATTATAATCAAAATCAAAAGATAATATAATAATAAAAAATTAAAAACTAATTATATTATATTAAAAATATAAATTATATAATTTTTTTATAAGTAGTATCAAAAAAATGCAATGCATCAAAAAAATAATCAGGTACAATTCTTGTCATCATTTGCCTCCTTATTCTCCTGCTCCTCTCCAGTAGCTGGTGGATGAGAGTCGGATGTCCCAATATTTTGTAATAAAAAAATAAAATAATATTAGTAAGTTTTAATATGAAAGTGTATCTTTTGATATGGAGGCATATCTTTTAATACACTTCTTCAATTCTCAAATAGATTATTTTTAAATATTTTATTTGATGATATGGAACTATAGACATCTTCAGTCCATCGATTGAATGGTTAGATTGAATTTTTATCTCCTAACGCTTTTTTCAGACTCAAAACTAAATATATATATACACGAAGCTTCTAAATATGAAAATTTAAAATAAGTAAAAGAGTTTAATAATATAATTATCTAATGTGATGGTTGGAATGACGACCCCTGCTAGTCATGCAGCTATAGATCTCGGAGAAGCTCCATGACCGTATCATGAATGGCATCTAGGAGACTTTGAGATTGCTAGCTTAGAAGTCTCTACACGACCTCCTCCATATGCACATCGCTTCAGGTTTGGGTCATCAAGGCTTATGAGGATGCTGAAAGATATCAAAATGGTGGAGGGTTGAAACTATGGCTGAATCCTATGACTTGGCTCCTACTCACCCCTCGGTAGCGCTAAGCCATCCCTCAAGATCAAGAGGGGGCTGAAAAGATGGGTCATCACTATACTTCTCAGCAACATACGTCACATAACGCATCTGCACAGTTCAGAAATATATTAGTTCTAATATAAAAATTAGATCCTATAACAACTTAATTAGTATATAAAATTGAAAGTTATTACCATGATCTATTGCAATATAAAATCTAAATAGTCATCAGTCCTCTTAGACTAGTGTGTGGCCCGTCATGTCATGCTTCAAATCTAAGATATAACACAGCCATGCTACCAAAGGATACAGTCCACGATAACATGAAGTCTATCAATCATAATCAACATAATTCCATCATAAATAAAATATAAATAAAGATTCAATTTTATCATTTCTTAAATAATTAAATCAAGATTGGTCCGGAGCATCTAAATTCAAAATTAAATACCAAAATTATATCTCAAAATTTATAAATAATTGACTACAAATCATAATCATTTGATAAACTAAGTTCATCCATAAAAATTCTCAAGCTTGCTATGCAGACCTTCAAGCTTGGATCCTTCATCGTTCCTAATTTTATTTCTTTATAAAAGAAAAAAATAAAAAGATATGAGCTACACTAGCTCAGTAAGTAAAATCTACATTTTCTTATCGTATTAGGCATAAGTTTTTCCATAATAATGCAATATTTAGAAAATAGCAGATATTGTAAATAAAATATTTCATAAAGCATAATATAAAATAGGTCATAAATCAATCATGCATGCATAAATAATGAAATTTCATAAATATATTTTATAAATTATTCTTGATTATTTGTTCATATCATGTTTCAAAATATTACTCACGAATATTTATGCTAAGATCACTATTGTACCTATGATAGGGCCATATTTCTTAATCGATAAGATTCTTGTTTCTTGTGCCAACTTGGAATCCATTGGCGAGGCCTTATTTCTTGTGGATGCTAGCTCTGGATGTCGACTTTTTTAAAAAGAATTCATTCATAGTTATCTGAGAGCCTTTTGAAATCTTTATATATTTTTCTTAAAATATACTTAGATGGAAAAATATTAAAATTCATGCATCATAAAACATGTCATTTTTATAAAACATATTCATGAAATCAATGATCATAATAAAACATACTTTTTCATATCTCATATGCTGATCCTTATTTTATGAAAAATATGATTTCATCAATAATAATTTATTTGCATAAAAAATATAATAATTTAAAAATAAATAAGAAGTGTAAGATCTCACTTACCTTAATCATCCAAGATCTTTAGACTTCATAGATAATCCTATTTAGAATATCAAAAATATGATCAATTTCTTATTTGATAAACTTAATAAGATTAAATAATGAGGTAAGAGAATTGTTGATTGGATGTGGTAGACCATCTGCACACTAGGGATTTAGGATCTCCTAGTTGAGCATAAATCTAACCAACTTGATCAAGATATCATGAAATATAGATTAGATCAAGATTAAGATCGATCAAAAGAATTTATCAATAATAGATTCTAAAGATACTAGACATGGCTGAAGTAGGTTGACACACGACATGGATTTCAAAGTAGCTTCAAATCATCTTGTACAGTCAAGATGGATCTCTAGAAGAGGAAAGGATGACTTGGTACAGGATTCATAGTCATATTAGAGAGAGAAAGTAGGTGAAGAGAGAAAGTTATGAGAAAGTGGAGAGAGAATTTTTCGTATCTTTCAAAAGAGGCAGTCATGATCAGGGTGATTCAATAGGGATCATTCATGATAAAAAGTTATGAATTTCTAGCAAAAGTTGGATTGAGATCCGACCTAGTGCATGAATTTCAGAGCAGTCCCCGGTCATTTTGATTTCATCTTAGGTTCAACCTAGGGTTCATGAATCAGATAGAAAGAGAAAAAAAGAGTAGAAAGATTCTAGAGAGAGAAGAAAAGAGAGGAGAGAGAAAAATTTTTCTCTCTTGCTTTTCTTTTTCTTTTCTTCTTCTTCTTCTTCTTTTCTTCTTCTTTCTTTTCTTTTCTTTTTCTTGGCTGAACAAGGGAGAGCATTAGGGCGGTGATTCTTGGTCGAAAGATTGGCGGTAGATGGCAAGGCACACATGGTCAACGGTGAGTGATAGTGGCGGTGCAAGGGATAGTCGGCGGTGGGGCAAACAGGAGAAAAATCATGTAAAAATAATGAAGAAAATAGGAGATCCAAACCTTTTTTTTGATTTGTCGATCATGGGCTGATCATTAGCAGCCACAACCTCCGGAGTGGGTAGTTGGTAGGTGGGGGTTGCGAGCCAAGGGTGTAGCACCACGGGCGGCGGTGTCGGTGGTCGAAAAAATAGGAAATATTGCTCGATTAAAATAGGAGAAAAACAAGATCCTTATTCATGGGCTTTTTCCAACAAATCTGGTGGTCGATAATCATGCATAGGGATATGGGAAGAAGGGGAGGAAGGAGAGGAAGAGAGGTTGGGCTTACCTTGGCCTCCAATGGCATCTTCGATGAAGATTTTTGGTAGATGCTGTGAGAGTATCCATGGCTTCAACGAAGTAAAAGAGAAAGAAATAAGAGGGAAGAAGGTAGTACTCACTATGGCTTGCTTAGGATGGATGAGGGGAGTTTTATAAGGCAGAGGAGAGGCTGAATCCTCCCCGGATTGGCTTCCTCTCTGATGAATTCGCCTGGAAGAAGACTCCGAGTAGGAGTCTTCTTCATTCCTTTTTTTCCTATTTTTTTCCTTCGATTAGGTGGGGTTTTGGGCCAATTTTTTAATAGGCTAGTCCAATTGAACCAGTCCTCTGAGACTAGTGTGTGGCCATCACAACTACAACTGATCTAGTGGACGACCTAGCTGCTATGTTTATAATAAATAAATAATAAAATTAAATTAATTAAAATATCTATATAAGAGTTTTTATAGTTCTAGTGAAAAGTTTGGGTATTGATTTTTTATTAGTCTATCGGTCATAACATATATGCTGCCCGAGCCACCTGCGTGCCTAATTGGATCTTACTAGGTGGCCCAATTCTGCTGGATCCTTTGCTGCCTATTAGAGTACTCCTCGCTACTCCACTGGTCATAGATAGCCTGCCATATGTCCACCTACATCCAATGATCCATGAAGGACCTTCAGTTCAATGGTGATAGAAAATTAGAGTGCTGGATGGTGGACTACTTGAGGTTGTAGAGGTCATCTCAGAGCCTCCGTGTAGCCACCTCTTCAAAGGTCTGATGGCCAGCCTCCTCATTCTGGAGAGTCTCGAATTGGTAGTACTCCTGCAAGATAGAAGTAAGCATGTATTAATATGTAATTAACATACCAACATATCAAAAATTTAAAAATTAAACTAGTTTTGACTTACCAGAAACATCTTTCAGGCTACATCACGAGCTCCAAATGGCCAGCTAGAGAACTCTTTCACTGACCCCAGCATCAAGCATCGAATGATGCTGAAAACCACATGAGATACTTCAGACTCTCTAAATATTCTGTAAAATTGATTTTAAAAAATAAATGTTAACTCTAGAATGGCTAAATTCTAAATATATTAATTAAAAGTACTTACGAGCGGCTCTGAACATGAATGAGCTATCTATCCTCTGACCGAGTTAGAGGTAACGTGAGCTTGGTGGGTCCTCAATCACGACTCTGTGTTTGAGAGCTGGTTACTATTGCATGTGACTATGAGATCACTGGTGATCCCCTGTCATCCAAACTTGAGCGTAAAATATCTAATATAAAAAATATTATATTAGTTAGTAAAGAATAAAATAATATAAATGAGAATATTTAAAGTATTAGAGTTTATCATTCAGTGTGAGTTGTGTAGAATCATGCGAGCTAGCAGCATGATTGCTCTCTCCTTGAGAGCTCTATCATTGGCTGGAATGGCTCCGGCCATTAGAAGATATGATGCATAATCTTTGAAAATAAAAATAAAAATTAAAGCAAGCAGATGACCTAAAAATTAGTTCAAACAAAATATCTATCAAAATATAACAAGATGATCAAAATTTAACTCATGTGTAACAAAGATTATTATTTAGCATCTACAATGTATCAGCAAAAAAATGATTCTCATCCAGCAGTATATGATAATGTGTTGATCTGCTAGTCCCTTGATTTAGGCATTGTCTGATTCTCATCCAGTAGTACATAATAATCTTAGTATATAAAAATATGAAGACTCAGATCTGCCATTGAAAAATAAGGCATTGCAAGTTTCTCTGCACCTTTAATCATGAGGTGGCTGCAAGCGATTGTCTACAATATAATAGACCATCCAAGCTTGCCTTGCCTTGCAAGTTTCTTTGCACCTTTAACCATGAGGTGACTGCAAGTGGTTGTCTACAATATAACAGACCATTCAAGCTTGCCCTACATTGCAAGTTTCTTTGCACGTTTAACCATGAGGTGGCTGCAAGCAGTTGTCTGCGATATAACAAACCATCCAACCTTGACTATACAACAACAAGAATAGAATGCATGACCTCCATTTAGGCACATCTCGTATAGGCAATCATCATATATAGCCTCTTCGAGCCCTTGGCTGCCTCCTCAATCTACAAATTAGAAGTAAAATTTTTATTAAAAAATAAAATAATAACTTAAAAATAAAATTCATGTGCTCGTATAGCCTAATCATCTAGCAAGTTCCAACTTTGCATGCACGGGATGTATGCACGTTCTGACATCCCTATTTGTAATGATGCCCTTTACTTCTATGATTATGCTTTTGAAAATGCTGCACTCTTAGTTCAACGATGGGCTCGTTATCCTTATAAGAGATATGTCAATAGAGAAATACTTGATAGGGATATAATAGGTATCTATTTATATACGAATGGATTTATGCCAAACTACAAGCATTGATAGTTGCATGGAGAGACGTGGGAGAAAGTATGCATGGATGGGTGGTTCTACTTGTCTAACACATTTGCTGATATGCAAGAGTTTAATAGTGACAGGCTTGAGCAGATGATTAGTACATTTGATGGATTTGATCTAGTTATCGGTGGAAGCCCATATAATAATTTTTCAGGTTACAACCATCATAGCCATGACAGACTATAGGGGTTTCTATAGTTATAGTCTTGCTTAGCCTTTAGGGGATAGCAACCTTATAGAGGGTAAGCATGACTATAACTATTGTAATCTAAAAGATTATTACATGAACATTCACCGATAACTAGATCAAACACACCAAATGTGCTAGTCATCTGCTCGAGCTTGTCATCATTAAGCTTTTGCACATTAATAAAGTCTTGGACAAGTAGAGCATCCAAAGCCTTTGCAATTATCTCCCACATCTCAATCTCCATACAGGTACTAACACTTTGTAATTTGGCATAAACCTACTACTATATAAATGGATAACTATTGTAATCCTATCAAGCATTTCGCTATTGACATATCTTTTACAAGGACAACGAGCCTGCCCTTAAACTAAGAGTGTAGCATTTTCAAAAGTATAATCATAGAAGTAAGAGACATCATTACAAATGGGGATGGTTAGAATATGCATCATGCACATACGAATTTGGAGCATGCTAGACAACTAGGCCGGATGAGCACACTAGAATAGTATCCAGGCAAATCCCATCTCGAAGCGCTATCCAAAAATTTAAAACTAATTAATTTAAATATTATTAATTTGAAACTAATTTTTAAAAAATTAATACCATCGGTCTGAGCGTGCGAGGCGTACGAGGGCTAGATGCCTTGCACAGCAACTAGGATCCGAGGCTGAAGCGTGCAGGGCATGTCTCGACTCTGTGTTTGCAATGCTACCCAGACCTTCTCTCGGTTTGAGTACTCTGCATGCTGAGATCTGAGCATGCAGGGCACATCTTGGTCTCGTGTTTGTAATGCTACCCAGATCTTTTCTTGATTCGAGCGCTTTGCATGTCGAGACTGAGCGTGCAAGGCATGTCTCGATCGAGTGCTCTACATGTCGAGACTCAAGTGTGTAGGGCATATCTCAGCTCCGTGTTTGTAATGTTATCCGGATCTTCTCTCAATTCAAGTGCTCTGCATGTCGAGATTCAAGCGCACAGAGCATGTTTCGGTCTCGTATTTGCAATGCTATCCTGATCTTTCCTCGATTCAAGTACTCTGCATGTCGAGACCCGAGCACGTAGGGCACATCTCGATTTCGTATTTGTAATGCTACTCAGACCTTCCCTCGGTTTGAGCGCTTTGCATGCCAAGACCCAAGTGCGTGGGTATGTCTCGATCCCGTACTTGCAATGCTGTCCGAACCTTCCCTCGGTTCGAGCCCTCTACATGTCAAGACCCAAGTCTCGTACTACCTCTAGTTAAATTAATATTTAATTAATTAAATTTTTAGTATCTATTTATTTAATTAATATAATTTAAATAAAAATTAATATTTAGTAATGGTATTAGCCGTTGCTACTACCATCACTAATATTCATAACAGAAGGCAAGCAACCATACAGGACTGAGGAACGAGATGGCATGTAGGGATTGAGGTACGAGAAGGTACAGGCTAGTAACCAGGGTCGATTAAGGCTTTGGGATGCAGCCACGAATAGGAGCTTGGGGTCGGGGAGGCGGGGTAGGGGCCATAAGGGCGGCGCCAGCGACTGGGAATGATAGGGTAGGGGCCACGAAAATGAGGGTGTGGAGATGGGCCGCGGGGAGGTGGGTGGCAGCCAGGTGCTCAGGAGGCAGCCGGGGGAGGGGGTCGGGTGTAGCCGAAGGAAGGAGGCTGGGGGCTTAGAGAGGCAGCCATAGAGAGACGAGCTAGGGGGGAGGGTAGGCTAGGGGTGGGTGGGAGGTGGCCGCGAAGAGGTGAGCCAGGGGGAGGCGGGTCGAGGGAGGTGGGAGGCGGCGGGAGGTGGGAGGCGGTCGGGAGGTGGGAGATGGCCAGGGGCTTAGGGAGGCGATCATAGAGAGGCGAGACAGGGGCTTGGGGAGGGGGCTATGGAGAGGCGATCCAGGGAGAGGCAGGTTGAGGGAGGTGGGAGGCGGTCGGGGAGAGGTGGGAGGCTGTCAGGGGCTAAGGGAGGCAGTCATGGAGAGGCGAGCTAGTGGGAGGCGGGCCAAGGGGAGGTTGGAGGCGGTCGAGGACTCGGGTAGGTGGCTAGGGGGAGTCAGGGGGAGGCGGGTTGAGTGTAGCTCGGGCGAGGAGGCCGGGGACTCGGGAGGTGGCTGCGAAGAAGCGAGCTAGGGGAAGATGGGAGGATTTTTTAGGAGGAGGGAGAAGGCCCGGAGCTCACGATCGAGGGCTCGGGGAGGCGGGTTGGATGCAGCCAATGGAAGATAGCCAGGAGCTTCGGGAGATAGGCTGGGTGTAGCTGAGGGGAGAACGTCGGCCCTCCCCTCGACTGAGGAGAGAGGGGGTGGTAGGGGGACCCAAAGGCAAGGGAGAGGGAGTTAGCGGTGGGGGATAAAAATGCAGGGGTTGGTATGGGGGAGGGGACAAGAGGGCGATGGATGGTGGGGTGAGGAAAAATGAGGGCATGTAGTGGGGTAGGAGAAAACGAGGTGGGAAGGTTATTAGCAATGGCAAATTATCGTTGCTAATAATATTCTTCCATCGCTAATACTTAAAATTAATTAGTGATGGCAAGATCTTCGTCGGTAAAGCCATCACTAATAATCATATTTTTTTAAAAATTATAATGTAATATTAATTTTTTTCTTCTAGGTCATTTTTTGAGTGGTTAAAAATCAATATTAGATTTTAGTAAAATTTTGGACTTAATTAATTTATGGATTAAATTTTAATTGATTTAAATTATATTTAATTTAATTAGACTTGACTTAATTTAAGATTAATTAGATCTTAATATTCTAAGTAAAACTTGGATTTGAAGTCTAATTAAATTAGATTTGACAGAATTTTGAATTAAATTCAAATTGAACCTAAATTAAAATTATTTTATTTTGTTAATTTAAATTATATTAAATTTAATTAGGTTTGACTTAATTTGAGAGTAATTAAGTTTTTACAATCTAATTAGGACTTGGATTCAAAGTCTAATTATATTAGGTTTGACAAGATTTCGAATTGGATTCGAATCGGATTTGAATTGGATTCGAAGCAAGTTTTAATTGAATTCAAATTAAACTTAAATTAAAAATTATTTTTTTAAATTAATTTAAATTATTTTAATTTAATTAATTTTAACTTAATTTGAGACTAATTAAATTTTATAATCCATGTAAGATTTGGATACAAAGCCTAATTGAATTAGGTTTGATAGGATTTCGAATTGAATTCGAATCAGATTCAAATTGGATTCGAATGTAATCATGGATTAAGTTCTAATTGATTTAAATTAAATTAAATTTAAGTAGGCTTGACTTAATTTGAGATTAATTAGATTTTATAATCCAAGTAGGACTTGGATTCAAATCTAATTGAATTAGGTTTGATAGGATTTTGAATTGGATTTGAATTAAACCTGAATTAAAAATTATTTTCTTCTAATTAATTTAAATCAGCTTAAATTTAATTAGGCTTGACTTAATTTAAAGGTAATTGAATTTTACTATCTATGTTGGACTTGGATTAAAAGTCTAATTAAATTAGGATTAACAGAATTTCGAATTGGATTCAAATTAAATCTAAATTAAAAATAATTTTTTTCTTAATTGATTTACATCAAGTTAAATTTAATTAGGCTTGACTTAATTTAAAGGTAATTGGATTTTATTATCCATGTAAGACTTGAATTAAAAGTTTAATTAAATTAGAATTGATAGAATTTTGAATTGGATTCGAATTGAATCCAAATTGAAAATCAATTTCTTCTAATTGATTTAAATAAGATTTAATTTAATTAATCTTAACTTAATTTGAGGTTAATTAGATTTTATAATCTAAATAAAATTTAGATTCAAAGCCTAATTAAATTGGTTTGGTAGGATTTTGAATAAGATTCGAATCAGGTCTGAATTAGATTCGAATCAGGCTCAAGATGGGTTCTGAATTATTAGCGATGGCAAATTTATTATCGCAAATTTCATCACCAATAATATTTTTAAATATATTTTTTTAATTTATTATTTTTATAAAATTATTAGCAATGGTGTGGTTTTCATCGTTAATAGACAAAATTTACCGTCACTAATATGTATTTTATGTTTAAATATTATAAAAAAATTAAATAATTTTAAATAATTTTAGCAGTGGCTTACACCATTGCTAATAATTAGTTAGCAGCGACGATAAGATCCATGTTGCTAATAATCCAATTTCACCATCGCTAAAATTTTTTTGATATTTAAATATTTTTTAAATATATATATTTTTAGAGATGATACTTATCGTTGTAAATAATGAAATTATCATCGCTAATAGTATTAGCAATGGCTATTTTTTTTATCGATGTTGTGATGGTAAAAAAATATTATTAATGATAAAAAATTTTTCATCACTAATACTATTGCTAATATTCAATTTTTTTATAGTGATCATGATATTTTGTGGCTATATGGGACCACTACCATTGCAAAAAAATTGATTATCAGCGATGGCTAATTACCATTGTAAATAGTCAATTTATCATTGCTAATAGTTAGCCATCACTAAAAATCCAATGGATATATCTTAGTCGCTAATTACTATTATTAGCGATGGCAACTATTGCCATCACTAATAACATAATTAGCGACGATATTAGCCACAAAGATGTCATTGCTAAAAATTTTAATTTTTATTAATTAAATTAATAAAAATATATTGATGATAGCATTTTTATCTCTAATACCATCGCTAATAATTTTTTATTTTTTAAAAAATTTAAAAATATATTAGTGATAGCATCATAGTCTCTAATGTTATCGCTAATAATTTTAAATTTTTTTAAAAAAATTTTAAAAATATTAGTGATAATAATTTTATTACTAATGCCATCGCTAATATCTTTTTAATTTTTTTAAAAAATTAAAAAAATATTAGCGATGATATTTTGCATCATTACTATCGTTGCTAATAGTTTTTAATTTTTTTTAAAAAAATATAATTAAATAATTTAAAACCTACTAACAAATAATAATATTTTCTAAAATCTATTAAAAATAAGATGGTAACTATTTAACATAATTATAAATATAAAATTAATTATATTGTATTAAATAATATAAATTATATAATTTTATAATGTTATGTTACTTTATAGGTATCAAAATTATATATAAATCAAAAAAAAAATGGTAACATCCTCCTCGACCTCCTGCTCATCTCCAGCAGCTGATGGATGAGAGTCGAATATCTCAACATCCTAAAATTAAAAAAAATAAAATATTATTCATAAGTTTTGATACAGAGATATATCTTTTGATACCGAGGTGTATCTTTCGATATCCTTCTTTAATTCTTAAATAGATTATTCCAACACATTTCATTCGATGATATAAAACTATAGTCACCCCTAACCTCTTAATTGAATGGTTTGATTAAATTTTTAGCCCTTAGATCTCGTTTCCTAACTCAAGCCTAACATAAATATGTGAAGCTTCTAAATATAAAAATTTAAAATAAGTAAAAGAATTAACTAATAGAATTATTTGATGTGATGACTGAAACAATGAGCCCAGCTAGTTGCAAAGCCGTTGGTCCTAATATATAATATACAATATTATTTTAGAAACTTATACATAGATCAATTTTTTTAGAGCTCTTTTCTTTCGTTTGTATTAAAAATCAAAAAGTAAATATTATATTTTCATATTACAAACTTACATACATATCAATTAAATAAAATGATTATTATAGTAAAAAAATATGAGTTTTTTAAAGTTAGATTATCTTATATGCATTTTTTTTTCGATGATAATACTATCTCATCTCTATACAATGAAAGAAAAGTTAGTTTTTTTAAAAAAATAATGAAAGAATATAAAGTATAATGAATGATTAAATAAACCTAAAAAAAGATATGCAATACATCTTTTCTAGCTCATTTCTCTTAGTTTCTTCTTAAGCAAATTGGTTAAATAATAAAAAATAATAATTAGAAAAAAACCACAAAGAAACAATAATGCTAATCCTATCTTGTTCTACTAAGTGCTCTAATGATTATCCTTTTTGATCCTTTGAATCCTCCAATAAACAAATAAAATAAAAAAAATAATAATAAAAATAATACAAAAGAAGAAACACCATTACTCACTTTACCTTAACTTGTTGAATCGAAACAAAAAAGGAAGAAGGGAAAAAGCGCTGCCATGCTTGGGGGAAAAGCCATCCAATTGCGACTCCTGAGAATGGACAAAGAAAAATATAGAAAAAATTAGAAAAGATAGAAAAATTAAAAGGTAAGACCTTTTCTTACAAAGATTAATTTTTTTCTTTTTTGGTTTGAGCATTGGAAGGCTACTAAATGTGAATAGCAATCGTGCCATACCCTTTTTACTGTGAAAGGCTACCAAATCATGGTAGTAACATTTTATCCCTTCCTCCCTCAAATAATATTTATAGATGGAGTGGAAGGTTACTTGAACATAGACACATTTATGATGAGAAACCAAATATAATTTCTCATATAATGAAATAAAAAATTTAAAAGTTATCAAATTTGCATCATATAATGATTGATTAAATAAATAAAAAAAAGATATGCAACTTTTCTAGCTCACTTCTCTTAGTTTCTTTTCGAGTAAACTGGAGAAATAATAATTTTATAATTAAAAAATAATCAATAAGAAACAACAACGTTAACTTTATCTTGCTCTACTAAGTGCTCTAAAGATCATCATTTTTGATCCTTTGAATCCTCCAATAAACTAATAAAATAATAATAAATAATAAAAAAAATATTACTGCTAATTTTATCTTTGCATGTTGAATCGAAATAAAAAAAAAATAAGAAGAAAAAAGCACTCGGAGAAGAACCATCCAATCGAGACCTTGAGAATGAAAAAATCAAAAAAAAAATATAAAAAAAATCAGGATGAAAAAATTAAAATACACGATCTTTTCTCACAATGATTGGATTTTTCTTCTTTCTTCCTTTTCTAAGAGCCCATCCCCGTTCCCCAAAATCATCACCTAAAAAAAGAAATCACCCCCCAGCATGTCTCCTTCGAGTAGTCCCCACAATGAATTTTTTAAGCTCCTTCAGCCAAAGCTTGACAGCTTCGTCTTGTCTCTCCCTCTCCTCCGCGTCATAGAGCAGTGCTTGGATCCTCATCAGTGTTCTCTCCAGCTTCTTCAAATATTTAAGGACATTGCTGCATGGATCTAATGATGAAGATGGTGAGGCTGCCCATCTCCGAACAGAGGCCAATACTTGGCTGGTTTTTGATATGATGGAAGAGAGGAAAGTGCTCGCCATTGCGCAAGGCCGGTTTCCTCCTCGTTTTGATCAGACGCATCAAACAAGGAAGAGGGCTTTGGCTTTCCATCTCGTCTTCTTCTCAGAAAAAGTGAATCGGGGTCAAGTCAATGGCGAGGAAAGCAGAGGCCTCCTTCGCTTGCAATGATTCCATCCACGGGTTTCAGCTGCCCTAATGGATAACATTATAGAAACCAAGCTAAAAAGACACGCAGACACAATAAAACAAAAAAATGGGGACTAGATTTCCATGCACTTTCGCGCGAAAAAACAATCGCGACCCTTCTCGAGACGAGAAGGAAGAAATTTTCAAAAAGCTTCTTTCAATAAATCTAGGCCATCTCTAAAATTCAAAAATAAAGTAAAAAAATTGACTCTTCTCATCGTAATCTGTTTCTCTATGCACGAAGTAACCCAAAAAAAATTATGCACAAAGAAAGCCAAAAAATTTCATAAAAAAAAAAAAATCATGAGAACAAAGTCCTATAAATTAAAAATTTTATAGCCAATAATGAATCCTTTCCATAAAAAATCTTTAAATCCTACCAAATATCAACCTTCTACCAAGATTAAGATCTCAAAACCTCAACGAACCACCTCACACCTCCCTGAGAAATGTCTCTAATCTCTCTCAAGCAATCTTCTTCCGCACAGATCTCTCCAAAAGATAATGAAATGAAAAGAAAGAGGAGCAAAAAGAAAAAAAAATTGATCATCTATGAGCAAAAAAAAACAAAAATTGATCATCTATGTGGAGAAAGGTCTTACATTGATATTTTTTCCACCTTTCCTCTATTTTCATTGATTTTTTCTATGTTTTTCATCTTTCCTCTGCATCCTCAAGAGTCCCAACTGGGTGGGAGCTTGAAACAGCCGAGGGAAGCTTAGACGATGGTGAGGGTTTTGTGTTGGATATATATATTTTTTTCCTTTCTTTTTATTTTTTGCTAAAAATTCAGAGATCCATAGGAAGGAAAGCACCCGAGGAAGATTGGAAGGAAAGTCCCACTAGCAAGAGATGGTGGAGACCGACGAGAAGGGTGGGAAGAAGTGGATATCCATGATGGCTCGAGGCCGCAGGAAGGCTGGGCGGGTCGGGGCCGCAGGTCGGATTGGTGAGGTGGGGCCATGAGCTAAGGGAGGTGGGCCAGGGGCCGTGGGGTCGGGCTAGCGACGTCGGAACTGATGGGGTTGGGGTGGATGTGGTCATGAAGGGATGTGGGCTCGGGATTGCGGGGTCGAGTCGGCGATGTTGGGGCAGCTGTGGGGTTGGGTTGAGACATTGGGGCTGGCAGGGTCGGAGCGGCTGCAGGATGCCGAATGGATGGGGTGCGGAGGGAGGAAAGGAGGGTTGGGGGGATGAGGGGGTTTGGGCGCTAATGAGAGGAGGATGAGGGGCAAAAATGGGAGAGGATGAGCGCAAGAGCAAAATATTTTTTGTTGTGTGGTGGTTTTGAGGACTATTAGCGACGGCAAACTTAGTGTCGCTAATACCATCGATAACTAAAAATAAATATCCATTGCTAATATTTTTATCAAAATTTTTTTTTAAAAAATTTTTATTAGTGACGGTAAATTGGTCATCACTAATATCGTCGGTAGAATTATTCGCGACGGCGACTCCATCACTAAAAGTAAAGAACCATCATTAATATTAATAATTTAAATATATGTTTTAAAATTTTTTAATAATTTTTTTTTCAAAATTATTAGTGATGGTAAATGGAGCCATCACTAATAGCCATCGATAATTAATTAATTTAATTATAATTATAATTAATTTTTTATAAAAAATTTAAATTTATTAGCAACAGCTTCTATCATTGCTAATTGTCATATGACTATTAGTGATGGCAAAAATTCTGTTACTAAAATCCATCATGAATTTTAAATTTTTTTTATTTTTTCTAAATATGATATAATTTTAAAATTTAAAATTTATTTTCATCATTCATTATCAAAATAATTATGTTTAGAGTATCATCATAAAAAATTATCTCAATCCGATAGACCTAGTTATATCGATTAATAAAATTTAATTTCGATGGTCATGAATGACCACATAATGATCTG
This sequence comes from Cocos nucifera, assembly GCA_006176705.1. Taxonomy (NCBI): domain Eukaryota; kingdom Viridiplantae; phylum Streptophyta; class Magnoliopsida; order Arecales; family Arecaceae; genus Cocos; species Cocos nucifera. The sequence goes on from QRFJ01000062.1 coordinate 40,116, forward strand.
ATGGATAGAGACCATCGATGAATCTGAAAACTTATAATGATGATCTCGGTGATATTTATAGCATGCTTTTAAGATTTTACTTTAATAAGATATCATTATCATGATCAATTTAGTATGGGATGATTTCGATCGTTAAATAAAAAAAATGGTGATCAAAAGGCTAAACGACATTCGATTAAGATGATTTTTTAAATAAATGATCTTTGCTACTATTTTAATTATTTATGTGATGGTGATTATAAAATCTAAACTATAAATATATGAACCATCTATGTTAAGTAGATTTTACAAAAGTACAAGTATAATTACTTAAAAACTTTAAGAATGAGTATAAAGAGACATATAGTTTTGGATCATTCATATATGCATAGTTTGAATTTTATGATCACTACCATACAAATGATCAAAGTAGTCACAAGGATCATTTATCTAAAAAATCATCTTATAATCAGATGTTGTTTGACTTTTTGATCACTCATTTTTTATTTAACGATGCAAATTATTTCATACTAAATTGATCATGATAATAATATTCGATTAAAATAAAATCTTGATAATATGCTATAAATGTCAATGAGATCATCGTTGTAAATTTTTTGATCTATCAGTAGTCTCCATCTATTAGATCATCATGTGGTTGTTCATAACCATCAAAATTAAATTTTATTGATCAGCATAGCTAGGTCTATCGGATTAAGGTGATTTTTTATAATAAAATTCTAACAATAATTATTTAGATAATGAATGATGAAGATGGACTTTAAATTTTAAAATTTTATCAAATTCAAAAATATATAGAAAAAAATTTAAAATTAGTGATGATATTAAGCGATAGCATTTTTGCCATCGCTAATACCATATTAGCGATGCATTGTTGACTATTAGCAATGACCAAAGCCATCACTTATAAGTTTAAATTTTTTAAAAAATTTTTGATTATAATTATAATTAAATTAATTAATTACTGATGGCTTTTCGTGATGACTTAATTTATTATTGCTAATAATTTTTAAAAAAAATATTTAAATAATTTTAAAAAATATTTTTTTAAAATTATTAATATTAGCAATGACTTTTTTTATCACTAATAATATAATTTCATCACTAATAATCATACAACCAAATTTTTTTAAAAAAATTATTTTAGTATTAGCTATGGTAAAAGCTGCCACTAATAATAATTTTTTGATGCTAATAATCATACAAGCAAATTTAAAAAAATAAAATTATTTTAGTATTAGCGACGATCTTTTATCATGGCTAATAATAATTTTTATTATGAATAATATTAAAATTAATATAAAAAAAATTTGTTACTAGTAACGTACCTTATCGTTACTAAAAGCTAAACTTGTCGTCGCTAATAATTTTTTTAAATATTATGATGATAGATTTCTTGCTTGCTATTTGCTGTTAGTAAAAATAAAATTATATTTTACTAGTGATGACAAAATACCATCGCTAATAAGTATCTATCATTATGAATAATAATAAAATTTAATTAAAAAAATAAAATTATTTTTTCAGTGACGATAAAATATCATCACTAATAATTATCTACTATCGCTAATAATAATAAAATCTAATTTAAAAAATAAAATTATTTAGTATTAGCGATGGCTAATTGTCATCTCTAATACTATCTCTAATAACTATTGTGATGGCATGGTCATCGCCATTGTTGTCGCTAATAACTATTAGAGATGGCTAAGCTTCCATTGTTAAAGCTATCGGTAAAGAAAAATTATTAGCAATGGTAAAATTGCTATCGCAAATTCCATCATTAATATCCATTATTAGCAATAGCAAAAATATCATTGCTAATATTTATCACTAATACTTTATTTTCCTATAATATCCTCATATAAATGGTCTTAAGGACTGCTTATAAAAGTCTAAATATGCCCAGGACCAAACCTGGCTAGGGGTTGGCCTTAGACTTTTCGGAACATGGCTTTAAGTAACATTTTTGGACTTATTTGGTTCACGAGAAATGGAGGAAAGAGAATTTCTGAAAAGTGGATAGAAAACCTCTTATTTAGTTGAAGTTTTAATAGAAAAAAGAGTGAAAATTTTTTTCCTCTAGAGAGATACTTTCCATATTTCATAAAAAGTAAAAATCCATGGAAGAGGTACATTTTTAGATTTTTCATAGGATAAAAAATGATGATACTTTTTTTTCTAAAAATATCCTTTTAAGATCCATAACTAAGATTTTACAAACTATCAATGGATGGTTATAATGCAATACTGGAAATAATATAATATTAATACTTATATTGATATTATAATATTTATTATATTTTAATATTATTTTAATATTTATGCTAGTATAATATTTTATTAATATTAATATAGTATTTATATTAATATATTAATATTTATATTAATATAATATAATATTTAATATTATATTTATGTCTATATTAGTATTATTTAATATAATAAATTATTAAGATCTAATGTTATATTATAATATATTAGTATTATATTTATATTAATATTAATATAGTATTATTATTTATATAAAGTTTATAAGCAAAAATGTATGGTCTTATATCTATTAAGGGTATAATAGATATTCTACATAATTTTTCTAAAAAAATGGGTGCTCAACAAAATATAAGTCACTCTGCAATAAGTCACTTTTTCATGGTCAACCAAACATACCAAAATTTTAATTTTAAAAAATAACTTTTTAGAAAGTAACTTCCTAGAAAATTACTTCTATAGAAGAAAAGTTCTTCTTGTTAACCAAACGAGTCCTTTATTCTATTTTTTGGCCAGATGATCTCAAAGTAGCTTTAATTATATCTGATATGGCATAAAATTAGTCCATCAATCTTCTATAGACATATAGCAAGAAAAGATTTGAATTCAAAAATTTAAATTCTTAGTAGATTCAAACATGGAGATTGCAATAGATTTGAATCTAGATTAGAAAAGAGGTTACAAGAATCCCTTGATTTTCATCTTCAAATGATGATGGATTCGTGCTCCCTTGCCTATATAAATAGGACAAAGAAGACCCCATGAAAACATGCTCTGAATGGAAGAAACTCCCATAGCCCAAGATCTCATGATGAGATCACACACACGCACTATAAGAAAATAGAGTATTAATGATGATATTTTTGCCGTCGCTACTAATGAATATTAGCAACAGCATTAGAGACGGTAATTTTGCCATCACTAATAATCTTTTTTATCGAAAGCTTCAAAGATGGAAAGTTAGCTATCATTATTAGCGACAAAAATTGCAATGGAAGTGCCATTACTATAAATATTAGAGATAGTATTAGAGATGGCAACTAGCAATCACTAATACAAAGTAATTTTATTTTTTTAAAAGAATTTTATTATTATTAGTGATGGCACATAATTATTAGAGATGACATTTTATCGTCGCTAATAAAAAATATTTTTTTAAAAAAAAAATTGATTGTAGGATTATTAATGATGAAATTATTTTATTAGCAATAGAAAAAATCATTGCTAATATTAGTAAATTAATTTAAAATTTTTTAAATAATTTTTTAAAAAATTATTAGTGATGACAAATTGAGCCATCACTAATGGCCATAAGTAATTAATTAATTTAATTATAATTATAATTAAAAATTTTAAAAAAATTAAATTTATTAATGATGGCTTTTTCATCACTAATAGACAATAATGCATGGCTAATACGGTCTTAGCGATGGCAAAACCATCGTCGCTAATTTAAATTTTTATTAATTTTTCTTTGAATATGATATAATTTTAAAATTTAAAGCTTATCTTCATCGTTTATTATCTAAGTAATTATCGTTAGAATGTCATCACAAAAAATTACCTCTGATAGCCCTAACTATGTCGATCAATAAAATTTAATTTTGATGATCACGAACAACCGCATAATGATATGATAGATAAAGATCATCGATGGATTTAAAAACTTGCGATGATGATCTTGATGATATTTATAACCTACTATCAAAATTTTACTTCAATCGAACATTATTATCATGGTCAATTTAGCACGGGATGATTTGATTCTTTTAATAAAAAATGATGATCAAAAGTCCAAACAACATTCGATTATAATATAATTTTTTAGATAAATGATCTTTGCTACTACTTTGATCATCTGAATGGTGGTGATCGTAAAATTCAAACCGTGCATATATGAACAATCCAAAACTATGTCTTTTGATACTCATTCTTAAAGTCCTTAAGTAATTATATTTGTGCTTTTATAAGGTTTGCTTAACATAGATGGTTTATACATGTATAGTTTTGATTTTATGATCACTACCATACAAATTATTAAAGTAGTAGCAAAGATCATTTATCTAAAAAATTATCTTAATCGAACGTCATTTGATCTTTTGATCACTCATTTTTTATTTAATGGTCTAAATAATTCTATATTAAATTGATCATGATAATGATATCTGATTGAAGTAAAATTTTGATAGTATACTATAAATATCATCAAGATTATTATTATAAGTTTTTGGATCCATCGATAATCTCTATGTATCATATCATCATGCGGTCATTCATGACCATCAAAATTAAATTTTATTAATCGATATAGCTAGGACTATCGGATCGAGGTAGATTTTTATGATGATATTCTAATGATAATTATTTAGATAATAAATATTAAAGATGAACTTTAAATTCTAAAGTTATACCATATTCAGAGAAAAATAAAAAAAATTAAAATTAGCGACGACATTAGTCGTCATTAATAGTAGTATTATCGATAGAATAGAATTATCAGCAATGATTTTTTTCCATCAATAATAAATTATTTTATTTTTTTATATATTTATAATTATTATCGATAAAAATAAATTATTAGTAATGGTAAAATTATTATCGATAGCATTCTATTATTGCTAATAAGTTCATATTATTAATGATGAAAAATATTATTAATGACAGTAATTTGCCATCGCTAATAAGCTTTACATCCCCGTTTTCCTCCACCCCACCGCCCATCCTCATTTTCCCCCACCCTGCTCTCCTCGCATTTTTATCCCCTGCCGCCAGCACCCTCTCCCTCGCCCTTCGGTCCTCCAACCACCCCCCTCTCACCCCCACCTCCAGTCCCTATTTTTGCTCACCATGCCATCGAATTCGACATCCCCAAGCACCCAGCCACCTCTCTCCGATTGCACTCGGCCCACCTCCTCGAGCCCATGGCTACCTCCCACCTCCCCAAGCCCTCGGCTGCCTCCCACCAACTGTATCCGGCCTGCCTCCTCGAGCCCCTGGCTGCTTTCCAGCCATAAGCTTCTAACCTCCTCCTACCTCCCCCAACCTGCATCTCTGTGGCCATCTCCCCAGGCCCCTGGCCGTCTTCCACCTTTCCGAGCCCGTGCCTCCCACCTCCTCCCACCTTCCTGAAATCCTGGCCTGCCTCCCCCTGGTCCCTCTCTCCGTAATTGCCTCCCAGAGCCCTCGACCACCTTCCACCTCCTCTCGACCTGCCTCTTTATGGCCACCTCCCTGAGCCCCGACCGTGTTCCACCTCTTCAGCCACCTCCCCCCGACCCACCTCCCCCCATCCTACCTCTGCATGGTCGCCTCCCCAAGCCCCCGACCTCCTTTCCTTGGCTACACCTAACCCACCTCCCCCCGACAACCTCCTCGAGCTCACGACCATGAGCCCTCGACTACCTCCCACCTCCCCGGACCCGTCCCCATGCCCTCATTTCTGTAGCCCCTACCCCATCGGCCCGATCCCGAGCTCCCATACGTATGCATATTAGCTCCGTGGACACATCTTCAAGCCTCGGTTCCCGCTCGCCAGCTCATGTCTCCTCGCATCTTAATCCTTGCGTACCAGCTCGTGCCTCAGTCCTGTATAGTAGCCTACCTTCTTTTGTCAGTATTAGCGATGGCTAATACCATCCCTAAAAGTTAAATTTTTATTTAAATTATATTAATTAAGTATAATTAGATATTAAAAAAATAATTAATTAAATATTAATTTAATTAAAAATAGATGGGACTTGGGTCTCAGCATGTAGAGAGCTCGAATTGAGGTAAGGTCCAAGTAGCATTTCAAACATGGGTTCGAGGTATTTCCTGTGCACTCGGATCTCAGCATGCGGAGCGCTCAAATCGAGGAAAGATCAGGACAATGTTACAAACATGGGATCGAGGCATGCCCTGCATTCGGATCTCAGGTTTCAGCTGGCATCCAAGGGATCCAGCCCTTGTGCACCCTATACGCTTAGGCCAAAAGAAGGTGTCGATTAGCATTACGAATACTGAGCCGAGGCATGCCCTACGCACTCATGCCTCGGGTCCTAACTGACGTCCAAGGCATCCAGCCCTCACACACCCTACAAGCTTAGGCTGATGGTGTTAATTTTAAAAATAATAGTTTTAAATTAATAATATTTAAATTAATTAGTTTTAAATTTTTGGACTGAACTTTAGGATGAAATTTACCTGGATGCCATTCCAGTATGCTCATGTGGCCTAGTCATCTGGTACGCTCCAAGTCCGCATGCATGGGCTGCGCATCCTGACCATCTCCATTTGTAATGATGTCTCTTACTTCTATGATTATGCTTTTAGAAATGTTGCACTCATAATTCAAGGATAGGCTTGTTGTCTTTATGAGAGATGTGTCAATAGAGAAATGCTTAATAGGAATACAATAGCTGCCCATTTATATAGGAGTGGATTTATGCTAAACTATAAGTGTTGGTACCTGTATGGGGATTGAGACATGGGAGATAATTGCAAGGGCTTTGAAGGCTCCACTTGTCCAAGACCTTGCTGATATACAAGAGCTTAATGGTGAGAGGCTTGAGCAGATGATTAGTACATTTAGTGTATTTGATTTGGTTATTGATGGATGTCCATATAATAATCTTTTAAGTAGCAAATGTTATAGCCATGATGGACTGTAGGGTTGCTATGGATATAGCCATTTTTACCTTCTATAGGATTGCTACCTCCTAGAATCTAAGCAAGGCTACAACTATAGCTACCCCCTAGAGTCTATCATGGCTATGACGGTTACTACTTGAAAGATTATTACATGGATTTTTATCGATAACCAGATCAAACCCACCAAATGTGCTAATCATCTGCTCGAGCCTGTCATCATTAAGCTCTTGCACATTAGCAAATATGTTGGATAAGTAAAGCCTCCTATTCGCGCATATTATCTCCCACGTCTCCCCATGCAGGTATCAACGCTTGTTATTTGGCATAAATTCACTCCTATATAAATGGACAACTATTATAATCCTATTAAGCATTTCTCTATTGACACATCTCTCACAAGAACAATAAGCCCATCCTTAAACTAAGAGTGCAGCATTTTCAAAAGCATAATCATAGAAGTAAGAGACATTATTATAAACTGGAATGATCAGGATGCGCATCCCATGCGTGTGGACTTGGAGCATGCCAAACGACTAGGATGCACAAGCTCATGAATTTTATTTTTAAGTTATTATTTTATTTTTTAAAAAAAATTACTCCTAGTTTGTAGCTCGAGGAGGCGGCCGGGGGCTCGGAGAGGCTATAATGACAGCCTATGCGAGATGTGACTCCACCTAGCTCTCAAACATAGAGTCATGGTCAAGGACCCACCTAGCTCGCGGCACCTCTGACTTGGCCAGAGGATAGACAGCTCATCCATATTCAGAGCTACTCATAAGTACTACAACTTCAATTAATATGTTTAGAATTTAGCTATTTTAGAGTTAACATTTATTTTTCAAAATTAATTTTGTAGCATGTTTAGAGAGTCTGGAGTATCTCGTGTGATTACAGATATCATCTGACGCTTGATGCCAGGGTTGATGAATGAGTTCTCCAACTGGCCGTTGCCTGAAAGATATTTTTGATAAATCAAAACTAGTTTAATTTTTAAATTCCTGATACGTTGGCATTTTATTTACATATTAATACATGCTCGCTTCTATCCTATAGGAGTACTATCGATTCGAGATTTTTCAGGATGAGGAGGCTGCTGTCAAACCTTCGAGGAGGTGGTAACACGAAGGCTCTGACATGGCCTCTATAGCCTCAGGCAGTCCACCATCCAGAACTCTGATTCCTAATCACTATTAGACTAGAGGTCCTTCATGGATCATTAGATGCAGACGGATATATAACAAGCTCTCTATGATCAGTGGAACAACAATGAGTGCTCCGATAGGTGGTAGAGGGCTTGGTTGAATCAGGCTGCCTAGCAGGATCCGATTAGGCATATGGGTGGCTCGATCGGCACACATGTTGTGGCCAATAGATCGGTAAGAAATCAATATCAAAACTCTTCACTAGAACTATTAAAACTCTTATATGCATATTTAATTAATTTAATTTTATTATTTATTTATTATAGACATGATAGCTGGATCATCTACTAGATTGATTGCAGTTGTGGCAGGCCACACACCAGTGTAGGAGGACTGGTGACTATTTAGATTCTATGTTACGATAGATTGTAGTAAGAATTTCAAACTTTATTTACTAATTAAGTTGTTACATGATCTGATTTTTATATTAAAATTAATATATTTTTGAATTATGCAGATGTATTATGTGGCATATGTTACTGAGAGGTATGGCAATGACCCATCTTCTTAACCCCTCCTTGACCTTAAGGGATGGCTAAGCACCACCAATGCGGTAAGTAGAAGCCAAGTCATAGGATTCAGCCACAGCTTCAACCCTCCATTGCCTCAATATCTTTCAGCATCCTCACAAACCTTGATGTCCCAGATATGGAGCTATGCATACATGGAGAAGGTCGTGTAAAGGTTTCTGAGCCAGCAACCTCAGAGCCTCCTAGATGCCATCTGCGATACGATCGTGGAGCTTTTTTGGAACTCACAGCTGTGCAATCAACTGGGCTCATCATCCCAACCATCACATCATATAAATATATTTCTAAACTCTTTTACTTATTTTAAGTTTTTATATTTAGAAGCTTCATATATTTAGGTTTGACTTCAAGAAGAAGATTTTGGGGCTAAAAATTCAATCTAATCATCCAATTGATGGGCCGAGGATATTTATAGCTCCATATCATCGAATGAAATATGTAGAAATAATTTATTCAAGAATCGAAGGAGTATATCGAAAGATATGCCTCTATATCGAAAGATATACCTTCATATAAAAAAATATGCCTCCATATCGAAAGATACTAATATTATTTTATTTTTTCTTATAAGATGCTGGGACATCTGACTCTCATCCACCAGCTACTGAAGAGGAGTAGGAGGCAAAGGAGGTGGATGATGAGGAGGATCAGACTTGATTTTTTTTTTGATATATTAATTTTTTTGATACTAATAAAAAAGTTATATAATTTATATTTTTAATATAATATAATATAATTAATTTTTAATTTTTGATTATCATATTTTCTTTAAATTTTAATTATAATAGGTATTAAAAATCATAATTTATTATGATTAATTAAAATAGATTTTTAAAAAAATATTATTATTAATTTTAAAAAAATAATATTAACCATTAACATCTATATTAGCGAAGGCAATTGCCATCAGTAATAACTATTAGCGATGGTATTAGAGACTAAATTATTAGTACTAATAATTTTTAAAATATTTTTTTATTTTATTTAAAAATTAAAAAAATAGAGATGGTATTATCAATGGTTTTTTATCATTAATAAATATTAGCAAAGGCATTACCTATGAAAATACTATCATTAATATTTTTTAAATTCTTTTTATAAATTTAATTTAATGATTAAAAAAATTAGCAATGACATTATTTCATCGCTAAAGCTGTTGCTAATAGCTTTATTAGTGATGGCTAGGTTTTTCATCACTAATAATTTCAATTAGTGACTAGAATTTTTCAAATTAATTATTATGATGAAATTAGCAACGATAAGATTATTAGCGATGATGGTTAGCCATCGCTAATAGTCTATATTCTTATAGTAGAGGCCCTCAAACTCTCATCCATCATTATACTCCTTTCTTGCAGGTAAGCAGGTCCATGAGATGTCAAGACTGAGGTGATGCTAGAGGCCGAGCTACCAATCTTAAGGTCAAGATCAAGATGATGTCCGAGGCTAAGCTACCAAGTCTAAGGCCAAGCACCAGCCTGAGATCGAGGTGAAAATTGAGCTCCCAAAAGCTGAACACCCAAACGTTGAGCTTCGAAAGGCCGAGATCCAAAAGGCTAAGCTCCCAAAGGTCAAGCTTGTAAAGATTGATCCTAAGGCCAAATTGAGAAGGCCAAAGTTAAAAGATTAAGATAAAGGTTGACCAAAATCATACGCTGACCAAATTTGACCATTTTTAGTTTTGCCAAATGCCAACTAGATCTAACAACCTCCAAATCAACAAAACACCAATCAAATCTAACTATCTCTAAATCAACTTGATGCCAACCAGATCCAACTATCTCCAGATCAGTTTGATGTCATCCAAATCCGATCATCTCCAGATCGACCATATGTCGATTAGATCCAACTATTTTTTGATCGACCTAGATGTCAACTAGAATAGGATAATATTTTATACTACTCTAACTTTTTATTATATTATCTTTTTATTATTGTCCTTCCAAAGCTCGATCTGACTTTGGCATCGAAGGATCTGATCGGAGCCAATCCAATTAGCTTTTCTCTTCTTTATTATGTATGCATATCCACAGCCCTCCAAAGAAGATCGGTGCTCTATCTTTCACCACCATGGGTTGAACAAATCGATCAGCACCCTCCAGGACATCCTAGTTGGACTGAATTTTTGTAGCAACAAATTGGAACCATCTATAGGAATATGATAATATATTCCACCTTCTTTCTTTGCCAGATATAAGCATATTTAGCAATGATTTCATTATCAACACATCCTCAAGCATGTTAGCAATTGACCCATCTTCCAAGGTTGTCCTTAGGCGTTGCCGCCTTTCTACACAAGACATGCGTTATGAGAGACTAAGATGTGCATCTTAAGAGACCGTGATGCAAGTCTTGGGAGGCCATCATTTCGCACCATCCAAGATACCAGAACCATGTATGTAGGACATGAAGTGCTTCTCCTCCAAGTACGAGTTGAGCATAAGCCGACTCTAGTTAGTTGGAGGAGATAACCCAGAGAGGAACCCCAGTGCTCCTTGCATGAGATGTGTTAGGGTAGATCTATCAACTGCGGAACATGGATCATCTATCCAAGATCACCTATAGGAGATATAGCACCACTTGTTGCTATAAAAAGATAGAAGAAGACAAATAAACATAACCATATAAATGGTTCGGCCCAAGTGCCTACATCCACGGGACATGCAATGCTTCTAGATTGAGAGAGAGGGTTGGTGAGTTGAGATTGTATCTCCTCTATTGTTCTTCCCTGGTAGTGAAGCATTGCATGTCTCGTAGATGTAGGCACTTGGGTCGAACCAAGTATATAGTTGTATTTGTTTGTCTTCTTCTATCTTTCCATAGCAACATGTGGTGCTATATCTCCTACAGGTGATCTTGGATGGGTGATCCATGTTCCATAGTTGATGGATCTATCCTAACAATGGTATCAGAGCCAGGTTATTCCAAGGGGTTGCTGTGGTGGTGATCAAGTTAGAAGATGGGCACAATCAAGATGGATGCTCTCATGTACAAGAAGAAGCCAGATGGAGCTCAGTGCGAGATGGAACTCTAGGTGGAGATGGATCGAGCATGAGACTCAGTTTGGGATCAAGCGGCCTGGCTCAATTTTCATGTTTGTTGATCCATGAGTAGTAGGCGGTAGCCCCAGGACATGGAGGCGGTATCATATAAGAAACTCTCAGATTTAAGATGAAGCCGAATATCGAGTTGAGGTGGAGAATGTTGAAATCTAGTGCCTCGAGATTTGATCCATAATAAGTCAAGAATGACATTCAGAAGCCATAGAAAAAGGATCAACCAATATAGTCGGGCTGTTTCGAATATGTAGCCAAGCTGGCTCAAGGTGGATCTGAGCCAGCTTAAGGTGGATCTGAGCCGGCTCTCTTAGGTGGATAGAAAGCTGTGTTCGGATGAGATGCGGTCGAGCTGGCCCGACTGTGGACTAAGTCAGCTCGATGAAGGCGAACGGCATGATGGCGAATAGTGCACTTGCATGCATGCGAAAGCTTTTTCATAGGGTCTACAGCCCCTGACTCATGGACCAGGTCTAGTCATGGGGTCTATGGAGCTGTTGTGCTATCTAGCGATTAGGAGAGCACGCGGGAGCTGATTGGATGGCTATTGGATTGATCAGGGCTTATAAGAAGACCAGACGATCTAAGAAGAAAGTGAGTCTCATGAAAACCTCTCAGATGATGCAGAGATAAGGTAGGAAGCGCTGGAGTGCTGCAGTAGCACCTCCCTAGAGGCTCGAAGGCTGAGAGAGGCTCGACAGTGCAGTAGTCGAGGAGAGTATCTTAGCATAGAGTGCTAGGGGCTTCTCAAGGAGATCAAACACCAGGTCTCAGAGAGAGTCAGGAATCTCAGGGAGCATTAAGAGCGTCAAGAAAGTCGAAAGTGTCCTGGAATAGTAGGGTTGCCTAGAGACAAAGACTGGGGCTTGATGTAGAGGCTGAGAGGATTACAAGATGTCCAGGGATGTTGAGGACCCTGGATTGGTAGATCTATAAGAGGGATCTTCTTGGAATTACTTTGAGAGCATTGTATGGATGAGTGCTTCTGCATTTTTTTATTTTTTGATTTTCTCCTGTTGTTCGCAGCAGTTCTCCTAGATGTAGCTTCGGGTGCTGGTGATTTTATTTAGTATGTTAGAGGAGAGATCAATCTAGAGATCGGGGTTGAGATGGAGCTGAAAAAATAACTATTCAGTCTGGTTGAAGGCTGCAAATAATAGTTGGGATGCATTCAGTGGTGCGATCGATTGGAGCCTTGAAGGTGATGGAGAAGGATGCTCAATGGAGGTCCAACAGGTTAGGACTGGATGGCTATAGAGCGGTGTAAAGATCAGTCAGAAAGTGTTGGAGTGCTACAGTAACGCTACCCTGGAGGCATAGGAGCTGAGAGAAGCTCGGTGGTGCAATAGCTAAGGAGGGTATCTCAGTAGATAATGTTAGGTGTTGGGAATGTGCGCTCTTTCCACACGGATTGGCGTGGCTATCGATAATTAGCCAAGTAACAAGGAAGTACTTCTTAGAGATTTCTACGAAAGCACGATCAAACAATTCAAGAAATAGAGAAGAAGAGAAGAAGAGATTTTTGAAAGAAAAGAGCTTTTATTCAATGTATTTCAACCTCATTATATCCTTGACCTATTTTCAGTATATGTACTTTACAAAGGGTCAAGCCCAAGCTCATAGAAAAATTTTTCAAACTCAAACAATCCACGTACATAAAATAATAACCCACGAAAACTAAGCTGGCTCAGTCTGATTCAGCCTCATTACATCCTTGACCTATTTTCAGTATATATACTTTACAAAGGATCAAGCCCAAGCTCATAGAAAAATTTTTCAAACTCAAACAATCCACATACATAAAATAATAACCCACGAAAATTGAGCCGACCCAGTTTCAGACTGAGCCAGCTAACCTACGACTGTCCAAAAATGCTGCTTTCTATCTAGATTTTCCTTTGTGACCTAGCTGACTCAGTCCTAGACTGAGCCAGCCCAGTTTCCAACTTAACCACTCAGTCTCAGGATGAGCCAACCTAATTTTTGAACTTTACTAGGAGAGCTGATTTCTCTTCCAACTCGCTCCCATCTTTCTATGATCTATCTTCTCATATTTTCAAGACTTGGGAGTGCCACTTCTGAGCTCACATTCTTCATCTTGATGCTTTCAAGTACTTGTGAACTCATCTCTTCTCAACAGACCCATCCGTGCCACACATCTCTAAAAGCTATCACTAGGGAGTATCTTCGTGAGTGCATCAGAGTGATTCTCCTTGGTATGGACCTTCATCAGTTCCACTTTATCTTCCTCCATCAGCTCTCTGATCCTGTGATACCTTACGTCTATATGCTTTGTGCGCGCATGATAGGCTGAATTCTATACCAACAATAGAGCACTCTGACTATCACTGAACAGTGTAATCTTGCTCTACTGCACCCCCAACTCATCAATCAGCCTCCTAAGCCAAAGGGCTTCCTTTGCAGCCTCCATTATTCCAATGTACTCGACCTCTATGGTAGATAAGATTATGATTGGCTGAAAAATTGATCTCCAAGATACCGATCCATCATATACGTAGAAGAGGTATCCAGTAGTAGACCTTCTTGTATCAAGATCACCAGCATAATTTGCATCAATAAATCCTTCTAGAGGACCAAAATCTTTACACATCTTCATAGATTGTTCTTCAAATTCTTTCGGTTGCCCACCAAACATCAAACCATAATCTCTTGTTCCATGCAGATATCTCAATATCCATTTTAATGCTTTTTAGTATTTTTTCCTAGGGTTAGTCATGTATCTACTAACCGTGCTTACTGCATGTGCTATATCTAGTCTACAACACATCATAGTATACATCACACTGCCTACAATATTTGTATAAGAAACTCGTTCCATGTACTCTCTCTCCTCTTCTGACTAGGAGCTCTGTAACTTGGAGAGAGATATATGGCTCGGCAATGGCGTCTTTACAGGTTTGGTCTTCTCCATCCCAAATCTCTTCAGAACCTTTTGGATATATTTTTCTTATGATAAATGCAGCACTCCTTTGCACCTATCTTTGCAAATCTTCATTCCAAGAATTTTCTCATCCATCCATGCTTCTACTGGCTATGAGCATATCATTTACATACAATAACAGGTACAGGGCATCCTCCTCATCTACATCCTTGACGTAGATACAATAGTCATGTTTACATCTATTGAAATCCAAGCTCAAGACAAAGCTATCAAACCTTAGATACCACTGACGAGGGGATTATTTCAAGCTACACAAAGACTTCTCGAGTAAACACACCTTTTCTTCCTATTCCATCTTCATGAAATCATCTGGCTGCTTCATGTAGATTCCTTCCTCTAAAGTCCCATGAAAAAAGGCCGTCTTCACATTCATCTATTCTAATTTCATGTTATGCTGTGCTACTAGTGACAGCAAAACTCGAATAGATGTATGACGCACCATAGGAGAGAAAATTTCTATGTAGTCAATCCCTTTCCTTTGTGAATATTCCTTTGCTACCAACCTTGCTTTGAATTTGACTCCACTTTATTCTGAAGGTGCTTCTTTCTTTATGAACATCTACTTTGAGTCAATAGATCGAGCACCCTCTGAAAGATCCACCAGCTGCCATGTCTGATTCTTCTTAAGTGATTCCATCTTCTCCATTATAGTCTGTATCCATGAATCATGATCCTCACTCTCCATGGTCTCTGTATAATTCTCTAGATCTCCATTAGCAGTGATGAGTGCATAGGAGAAAACCTCATCAATGCCATATCTAACTGATCTCCTAATAGTATACTGAGACTTATGCAAAGCACTTCCGGAGGCTGTCTGAGTGTGCTGTGCTGTCGAACACGCCTCCTGCTGATTTTAATTGAGAATCTTTAGCAGCTCCACCTCCAGAATACTCTATAAGTGAGTAACTGCTGCACATTCTTACTGGCACCACTGTTCATCTTTTTACTGGAGGAGCTTTAATAGATGTTCAACAAGAAAAATTAATTCTTAGAGTCCAAGATGAACAAGTTACTTTTAATGTTTTCAAAGATACTAAACATCCTGATGATAATCAAACTTATTTTTTAATTGACATTATTGACAATCCATTATATGAGAATTCTGTAGAAAATAGGTTTGAGACTATAAAAGCGAGCAATGTCAAATTGAAAGAAGATTCTCGATCAAACATGAAAGTATTCTTTAGGTCTTTGAAGTTTGATCCACTTTAGAACTTAAAGAAAGTCAAGCTGAAGACTATAAATCAGAACTACTAGATAGGTTGTTTTTTTTTTTTAGTTTTGATCATTTTTCTTTTCTTTTAGTTTTTCAATTTTGTTGTTGCTCTTTTACTGCTCTGGTGTGTATTTTCAATTTTGCAGAAAAATCAATGAGAACTCAAGCAAAATTTCAAAGCTCCAAAGAACCAGACTGAATAAAATCAGGTGTATTCCTTCCTGTCCTTCTTATTTTTTCTAAGGCAACTGATATTTTCAGGTGGTCAAGCTCACTTTTTTACTCCAGATCTCTCTGAATCTCCATTCACTATAATAAGGACTGTCCAGAAATAAGAAAAAGTTAGAGCATTATCCCAAATGAACTTTGGAAGTGATGTCTGTAGCCTCAAACTCCGTGCCTTCTCGATCAGTGTTCGGTTCATCCTTTTCATAATATCATTTTGCTGGAAAGTCATCCTTATCGTGTAATGATGTTTGATGCTATTTTTCTCATAGTACTTCCTGAACTCTAGGCTACTATACTCTCCTCCATTGTCCAACCTCAGACATTTTATCTATCTCCCTGACTCCTTCTCTACTTCAGCTCTCCAGACTCTGAACTGGGCAAACACCTCTGATTTTTCTCTGATCAGATAAACCCACACCTTCCTTGAGAAATCATCAATAAAAGTGATAAAATATTTTGCCCCACCTCTAGCTGATACAGGAGCTGGTCCCCACACATTCGAGTGCACTAAATCCAGCACTCCCTCGCTGCGCTTGGTACTTCTAGCAAACTTTATCCTATGCTGTTTGCCAAAGATGCATGACTTATAAAGATCTATGCCCTCCTTCTTCAAGACTGGGATCATACCTCTTCTGCTTAGTTCAATGAGCCCACGGTCACTCATATGACCCATCCGATAGTGTCATAGCTGATATAAAATCTGCTCCTCCTGTGCTGCTACTAGCATCTCTGCACTATCGTTTACCACTGAGCCCTCCATTCTGTAAAGATTGTTGCTTTATCTCTCATCACCACCAAAGCTTTCTTAAAAATTTTCAGACATCCACTCCCACCTGGCTACTAAAAGCATAACCCTGCTCTTCCAAGTAGCCCAATGAAATCAAATTCTTTTTCAACTCTGGTACATGCTTGATATTTGATAATGTACGAATGATCCCATCGTATATTCTCATCCTGATAGAGCCAATTCTAGCTACTTTGCATGGGTGATCATCTCCAAGGCTGACCCTTCTACCATCAACCTTCTGGTAGGTAGCAAACCACTTTCGATGAGAAGTATAGTGGTGCGAGCATGCTGAATCCAATATTCACATAGTATCATACTCTGTGGATCTATCTGATATAATTAGCAGATTTTCTTCATTGCTCACAGAAGCTGTATCATCTCCCTTACTAGCCTTTTCTTTTTTTGATCTCAAAAGGGGACAATCTCTCCTCATATGTCCAGGTTGATAATATTTATAACATTTTAATGTCATCTTCCTTTGATCGCGAGACTTTGACCTACCTTAGATTTTCCTCTTGTCTTCTCCTTTGATCTTTCCTATCTTTCGTTCATAGTCAAGATTTTAGACTTAGGATCTTTCTTGCAGATCTTTTCTCTTTGCTCATTTGATCTGAGCACACCAACAATCTCTTCATAGTTTAGAATTTTTTTTTCATAAACTAAAATTATTATGAGACCATCATACGAATCTGGGAGAGAACATAATAGCAGTAATGCTCAATCCTCCTTGTCAATCTTCACATCCAAACTCATCACCTCAGAATACACCTAATTGAACCTTTGGATATGTGCAACAAGATCTCCACCTTCGGGCATTCTCAAACCATACAGCTGTGTCTTCAACCATAGCTTATTTGTCATGTTCTTTTTCATGTATGTGTTCTCCAGTCTCTCCCAAAGCCTCTTTGCCATAGTCTTTGTGCAAACCTCAAGCCAAATCTGATCGACCAAGCACATCCGGATTGTGCTAAAAGTAATTTTCTTCAACTCTTCTCAATCCTCAGTATTAATCTTTTTCATCCTTTCTTTTGTCAAAACCTTGTAGATCCACTGTTGAACCAACAAGTTCTTCACTTCTTGCTGCCATAAAGTAAAATTTTTCTTACCGACGAACTTCTGAAAATCCATCTTGAATCCACTTGATCCCATGACTTCAAACAAGTCAAGAACAGATCCCTAACATCTTTCATGATCTCATAAACTAGCAAAACTATCCTTCAAAGAAGATCTAACTAGCCCTAAATCATCTTTCCAAACTTCTGTATGACCATTCCTCCGTGTAAACAATCTCCACCTCAATCTAGAGACAACTACGAAGCAAACTAGAAGTTTTAGGATAAAACCTAGTGCAATAGATTCTGGATGTAGTAAATCCTAGATGTCTTTCTTCCTTCCATGCAATACCGCTTTGATACCAATTATCAAAAATGCGCGCTCTTTTCACATAGATCAGCATGACCGTCGGTGATTAGCCAAGCAACAAGAAAGTACTTCTTAGAGATTTCTGCAGAAGCATGATCAAATAATTCAAGGAATAGAGAAGAAGAGAAGAAGAGATTTTTAGAAGAAAAGAACTTTTATTTAGTATATTTCAGCCTCATTACATTCTTGACCTATTTTTAGTATATATACTTTACAAAGAATCAAGCCCATGCTCATAGAAAAACTCTTCAAACCTAAACAACCCACATACATAAAATAATAATCCGTGAAAACTGAGTCGGCCTAATTTCAGACTGAGCCAACTAACCTATGATTGGATCAGCTCCGTTCCAGTTGTGTACCGTGCCAACAATCCAAAAATGCTACTTTCTGTCTGAATTTTTCTCTAAGACCTAGCCGACCGAATCCTGGACTGAGCCAGCCCAGTTTCCAACTTAGCCAGCTCAGTCTCAGGGTAAGCCAGCCTAGTTTCTAAACTGTGCTAGGAGAGCTGATTTTTCTTTCGACTCGATTCCGTCTTCTCATGACCTATCTTCTCATGTTTCTAAGACTTGAGAGTGCCACTTCAGAGCTCACATCAGGGGCACTGCAGGAAGATCGAGAGCAGATCTTAGAAAGAGCAAGGGGATCTCAAGGAGCACTAGGAGATCTCAGATAGCTGGGAGTGTTCTGGATCAGATTTCTTCTACAGAAGCACTAGGAAGAGTCATGGTTCAGTAGAAGATGATTTGTGTACAACAAGAGAGAATCCGAATACCTTTGAGATGATAGTGTCAAGATGAGTCAGAAAGTCTCAGGAGCCTCGGGATGAGATAGGTGGGTCTGAGTCCATAGTAGAATTTGAGCTATAGTTCCTCCAGATGCAATTGAAGTGATGGTTGATGCTAGGAGCAGAAGAGAAAAAGTGCTAGGATGGAATTTTCTAGAATTTAGTCATTGAGTTGGAGGAATTGGATGACCTCCTGGAGGTTTCGAAGGTGCCCGTGGGTTGCGGAGGAATTCAAGATGGCTTTAGTGGGATCTATGGAGTGCGGAGAGTCCAAAGGAGCAGAGACGGTGATTGAGGTGTAGCGGCAGGCTCAGTAATACAGTGTTGAGTAGTTAGCCTTGGGTGACTCGGTGACAGAGTCAGATTCTTCTATGGCATCAAATGGACTTTGGATCAGATGGAGCTTCGGAGTGGTGGCTTCATAGGTGAAACTCCAGAGAGGTGGCTTCACAAGTGGAGCTCCAGAGTGGTGGCTTCATAGGTGAAACTCCAGAGAGGTGGCTTCACAAGTGGAGCTCCAGAGTGGTGGCTTCATAGGTGGAGAGAAAATCTAGCATGGATTCAGAATGAAGGGATGTAGGAGGATCGATATCCTAGCACCAGCACCAGGATGCATAGTTTTAGATGGAGTGACTTGTGCAGGTGGATAGGCATAGTTCTGAGAAGATCGTGTTAGGTGGTACAGCATGTGCTAGCATAGGAATCCTATAGGTTCTCTAAGAAAGTCTAAAAAAAATGATGCAGCTGCCAAGCATAAGGGATCCTATAATTTTAGGATGGTGCGAAGGAGCAAGCTAGGCCTTCAGTTGTGGAGGTGGTCATCCCAAAGGTCTCCAAGTGTGCACAACAACTGAAGAGGATTGGCAGAGACATTAGAGTTTGCATAGGGAGCTATCGAGGTGTGCTGTGGAGCATAGGTTAGTGTTGCAGCCATGGGGTCAGAGCAGGAGGACATCAGTTCGAGGCCAAGGAGTCTAGTGGAGCATGAGTTTTAGGGGCTGTGGAGCATAAGTCGATGTTACAGCTAAGAAGGCGAGGTGGCTTCAATGGAATGGTGTCAGCTCTGAAGGCAGCAAGATGGTGCAGACAGTTCGTGCGGGATTTGCCAAGACTTGGGGGCACTCACCAAGGTAGAGATTGTTAGGATTAGTAGTGCTCCCAAGCCTTGAAAGGCTACTAGAGGAGTTAGGGTTTTGGCTCTAGGAGACTAGGATAGGTGTGGTCATAGGGATAGGATTGGTTTGATTCTAGGATGGAGGTTCAGCCCTCCATGGTCATGAGGCCTTGGTTTGGATCTTATGGGTGCTACTCAGTATTTGGACCAGGTTTGGATCCATGAGATTGAGTGCATGATCAGACCATGGGTGTACATGGATTTGGATGAGTGCATTTGGACTAGGATAGCCCAGAAAGTTTTTTACTGATTAGGATTTCGGTCCATGTACAGGTATATAAATACATGCATATTGTAAACCCTAGAAATTAAGAAAGTGAGACAAAGAAAGAGGGAATCATTTTCTCCCACATCTCTCTCTGGTTTCTTCACATGCCAAGGTGCCCTAGGGGGCGCACCTCTAAGCTTAGAGAAAGAAGGTGCGCCCCACTTTTTCTTCAGCCTCAACAATGTCAAGTGATCTTGCACGACAAGATGTATGTCAAGTCGAAAATAGATCTCTCCTCGTTCGAGCATGAGGAGTGCGCAACAGAGCATGATGGATCTCTCCTCATCCGAGCAAGAGGAGAGCATAATGGACCTCTCCTCATCCGAGCACGAGGAGAGCAAAATAAACTTTTCTTCATCTGAGTACGAGAAGAGCACGATGAACCTCTCCTCATCCGAGCACAAGGGGCAAGATAAGTCTCTCCTCGCTCGAGCAAGAGGAGAGCATCAAGGCCCCCTCCTCATCCAAGTATGAGGAGGCCACGATGGGACTCTCCTCATCTAAGTATTAGGAGAGCAAGATGAACCTCTCCTCATCCTAGTAGGAGGAGAGCATGGCGAACCTTCCCTTATTCATGCATAGGGAGCAAGATGAGCCTCTCCTCACTTGAGCATGAGGAGAGCATCAAGACCCCTTCCTTGCCCAAGCATAAGGAAAGCATCAAGGGTCTCTCATCATCCAAATATGAGGAGAGCACAATGAACCTTTCCTCATTCAAGCATGAAGAAAGTGTGACAGCCCTCTCCTCATCCGAGCAAGAGGAGAGTGTGATAGACCTCTCCTTATCCAAGCACAAGGATAGTGCAGGCCAACCTTGGCCCATTAGAGGGGATAACCAAAAGAGGAACCCCAAAGCTCCACATGCGAAACATGAGTCAAGCCGAAGACAAAGGTCTCCTCATCCAAGCACTAGGAGAGCGTAGCCAACCTTGGCCCATTGAAGGGGATAACCTAAAGAGAGATCCTAAAGCTTCTCATGCAATACGTCAATCAAGCCACAGACGAAGCACTCCTCATCCAAGTATGAGCTGAGTGAAAGACAACCTTCAGCCAAATGGAGGGGATAACATAGAGAGAGACCCTGATGCTCCTCATACCAGATACAAGTTGAGTTGAAGCCTCCACTCATATCAGACATGAGTTGAATCAAAGCCTGCTCTTTATATCAGATATGAGTCAAGCCAAAGCCCAATCCTTATACTAGATATGAGTCAAGCCAAAGTCTACTCCTCATAGCAGATATGAGTTGAGCCAAAGTCTGGTCCTCATACCAGATATGAGTTGAGACAAAGCCACCCCTTGTATTACATACGAGTCTAGTCGAAGCCTGCTTCTTATTTTAAGTATGAGTCAAGCTGAAGCCTACTCCTCATACCAGATATGAGTCGAGTCGAAGCCGCTCCTCATACCAAATATGAGTCAAGCTAAAGCTCGCTCCTCCTACTAGATACAAGTTGAGCTGAAGCCCACTCCTCATACAAGACATGAGTTGAGCCAAAGCCACCCCTTGTATTACATATGAGTTGAGCCAAAGCTTGCTCCTCATACCAAATATGAGTTGAGCCAAAACCTGCTTCTTGTACCATATACGAGTTGAGCGAAAGCCCGCTCCTTGTACCAAACATAAGTCAAGCTGAAGTAGCTCCTCATATCAAATATGAGTCAAGTCAAAGCCCGCTCTTGGTATCAAACAAGAGTGATCAAGCTAAAGCGAAGCCCGCTCCTCATATTAAATATGAGTTGAAGCCCACTCCTCATATCAAATACGAGTCGAGTTGAATCCCACTTCTTCTTTGAGACACGAGCTAAGCCAAAGTTGCTCCTTGTATTAGATACGAGTTAAGCCAAAGTCTGCACCTCATACCAGATACAAGTTAAATGAAGTCCACTCCTCATACCAAATATAAGTTGAGCCAAAGTCCACTCCTTGTACTAGATGTGCATTGAGTCGAAGCCCATAGAGCTAAAGCCTGCTTCATGTATCAGAAGTGAGAAGAATCAAATTCAAACTCCAGCCACTCAAGAAGAAGACACATCAAACAATAACTAGTGAGCAAGGGCCAAAAGTTTGAGCAAACCACAAATACCTCAAGTTTGAGCTTACTTCTAAAAGCATCTCAACCTCACTCAACCACATTGACATCTAAACTACTAATGAGTCAATGCTTAACTTTGCCAAGCATGTGTTCTTATGCCATACCAACATCAGCATATTCTAGAGTGACAACCACCATCCCTAGGTACGATCAGCAATCCATTTACCAGAGGAGAAGCCAAGGATGATGACATGGTCATGAGCTTTACTCCATAGTGCATCTGTTGCAATCGCCACCATCAGGGGGTAGACATTCATTCCTCAAGTGGAAGTATTACTGGTCAAGCTTGATGCTAGAGAAGGCCATCAATGGTGATGAAGAGATCGACCCCTCCCACTTGGAGGTGCCAAAGAAGTCTTAGAATAGTAGCATGGGGGCGCTCAACCTCCACACATTAAGTATTGCCTCCTCAGTAAATTAGAAGTTTGCATAAAGTATCTTGATCGATCGGAGAAATTCACCAACCCCAAGATTGAGTTCTATGAAGAGATCGAGTAATTCTCACTGGCAATCCCAAGATCTATCTAGATCTCATCGCTCTCAACACCATTCCCTCCATCGTCAACCTACTTAGCCATGATAACACTGCCACCACCATTAACATCATCAGTCTCCTTAAGGACCTCAACGATGAGTAGGTCCTCGAGAGCAATGACAAGCCTGCTCGTGTCCTCATCGATACCCCCATTGAAGATAACACCCTTGAGCTTCTCATCTAGAACCTTGGGTATCTCCTTGATGGGGCCACTGCAATCTACAACATCCTTGCCACTATAAAGAACATAATCAAGGTCAAGTCCATGGTCCCTGAGCTCAGTGGCATGGGCTTGTAACTCAAGTGGGGGCATTAAGGAGATGGTCATTATGCCAAGTGAATAATTTGGATCTTAAATGGGTTTAGTGCATGCCATGTGTGAATCGTACATTCAAGATACTAGTTGCTAATGGATGGCTTTAAATAGATGGCACCTAGCTTTCTCCACTCGCTCAGAGCACCATCACCAGGCTATTCATCACACCTCACCTCAAATACAGGCATCACAAAAGAAATAAGGTAAAAGTACCAATAAAATTGCTTTCAATAATGCTCAAAATGTTTGATCATGGATTAGGTCAATAAGCAATTAGACTACTTCTTTCATTTAAGCTGGAGAAAATGGCTCAAACTCGAAAGTAGGGGGCATTTGATATGGCATGAAATCAACCCATCAATCATGAATAGATATGCGGCAAGAAAAAATTTGAATTCAAAAATTAAATTCTTAGTGGGATTCAAATAAAGAGATCAAAGTGTTGAAAATAGTGTCCCAAAGCTAATCATCAGCTTATTGATGGTTGAGCTACATGTTTGTATTTGTATATAAATTATAAATAAATAAAAATTATTTTAATATTTTTTATCATAAATTCTTTCATATTCTAATGAACTCTTGTGTTATAGTGAAGTCCTCAGGATTATTTAGAATCGACAAAGAAGAATTTATTGTTTAGTTTTTAAATCTATTCACGATCAAATGATATGTTGTTACTAAAGACGATAATATTTATTAAGTGTTAGTCATTGTGTGCCATATGGATTGATTGTCCCCTTAACCAAGGAGTGTAGAGACATTGGTATGGTATGCAGATGAAATGTAAGGATATATCTATACTGATGTGATCAACTTCAAAGCTTTTTTGCTATCAAAATTTGCTCCGATGAAATATGGATATAAATATTCCTCTGACTTAAGATCACCATGGTGACTTCCAAGTAACTCACTATGCTTTAGTGCTAGACTACCTAAATTTTTAATTAAGTGATGAAAGATTTTTTAGCACAGTCAAATATTTGAAGAGTTGGTGTATGAATCAAGATTGGATTGGCCACTCTAGGTTCAGGAGCTATGTTCAATTATGTTTGAATTTAGTGAAGTCTTAGTTAGGGTAGTCCTAATGAGGTGTCATAGAACTGATTGCATTGAAAAACGATATAGATGTATTTTTTAGAGTTGGCAGTTTAACTCTGAGTCATCCTATACATAGAAATCAAAGGGATGAATTATACGACAACCATATTCACGTAAGTTCTGAATGTTGTGATTACGACTATTCGAGCTATCCGGACGTTGGGTATCATTGCTAGATAGTCATTTCGATTGGTACAGAAAGTGATTCCTGTGCTACCAACTTAGATTAGAACCTATGGGATCACACACATTAAAGATTTCTACCTGATCTAATGGCTGATGAAGACTCCCACTGGATCGAAACTCTATGGTTTAGAGTTTCACTGGACTAGGACTCTTCAACCAAGAGTCCTACTACATTGGAACTTTAAGTTCTGACTATTTGAAACTTCATGATCAAGAGTCCTACTCATATGGAATTCTATGATCATGAGTTTCACTCGTTTGGAATACTAGGATCAAGAGTACTAGTAGTTTGGGACTCTTCAATCAAGGATTTCATATCGATGGAACTCTATTGCCCAGATATCCACTGGATTTGGACTCTATGTTTATGAAAAATTTAACTAATAATTTGATTACTAATTAACTTAATTTGATAGAATAATAATTTTTAGATCAAGTCTAATTAAATTAGATTCAGTTAGGTTTGACCAGATTAGGTTATGATATGACCTAATCGTCGAGAAGATTTGGTCCTCGATTTGATCAGAAGTTGGGCTTGATCAATTTTTGATTTAATTAAAATTTAATTAAACCTAATTAAGTCTAAATAAGATAGGTTTAATTTGGTCTAATTGGGCCTAGCCAAATTGATTTGGGTTGGTTCAATTGGATAAGAAATTTCAAGACTAGTTTGACTAGTCTTCCTATGCACCACCTCACCCCTTATCTGCGCCCACTTTTTTCTATGAGAAAAAATTTCTCATGAAACATTCTCCATGCACAAAAGAGGGTGCTCACCTGGTTTCTCATGCCCTTGTGGATAAATTTTGGTGGTTGGTCATTCAAATTTGAATGAAGAACTACCTTAATCCTTATCTCTCCCTAGCACCACATCACCACAAACTTGTGCCCATTTTAATCTCAATGAGAATGAGATTCTCATGAGGGAATTCACGCACAAGAGGGTGCACACCCTACATTCTCACACCCTAAAAAGATAAGACTTGGTTGATTGCAATTCAAATAGAGTTTGAATTCAAATAAGCAACCACCTCATCCCTATCCCACCACATGATATCCACTTTGATTAGTGCAAAAATAAAAAGGAATTCATCTGGGGCATGCGCTAATTCTAGCAAGAGAAAAGGGAGCATCTGTGTGAGTTCCTTGTGCATGAGAAACTCTGAAAAACTCTTGAGAGAAAAAATCCTGAGAGGCTAAGGTGCAGGATTTTTTTGGTGTTGTCCTAGGGTTCCGACCTAGGGTTTGGGGGTGGTTTTGTGAGTTCTGAGTGTCAGAACTTCATGAGATTTTTAGGAAACCTCCTCTACCTTACTCTACCTCTGCTGCTAATCTAGAGTGTCCGAAGAGCCTGTGGAGGAAGATCGAAGCTATTCGATCAATATTAGCTATCAAAAGCTTCCAAAGTTGAGCTGGCACTCAAGAGGAGGCAATCGGGACCAGGGCCTCGTATGGACCATCCATGAAGGCCAGATGATTTATGTGGCTGCATCATGACAAGGAGACCTCCCCAGTGGTGATTCAATTGTGGAGTTTGGCTACCCACGCAAGGTATTATGTTCTAAACACAGAGTGGTAAATATAATTTGCTGTATATTGATTAGTTTTCAAATTTTAATGCATATATATATATATATATATATATATATATATATATATATATATATATATATATATATATATCACATTCGATCCTTAGTGTAGGGTTTATTAATATGTTCAATAGCTCTAAAGATTAATTTTTATTTTTGCTATATGATAATTTTTTAAAAAAAGTTTTAAAAGTAGAGCTGAAAATCCTACACTATACACCTTCAGTTGTATCAGAGCAAGATTCATTAAATATGATTTATATACTTTAAAATTTAAAAATGTTTGCATATTAGATATGTAACCTTTCGAGTAGCCTAATAATCAAGCTTGAATGAGCCACCAAGCTATCCGATCATAAGGGATAAATATGGTTTAAAGGCCATCTCCTTCCATTTGATGGGGATCTCTTATGACGATAGGGGTGCCACTATGAACTCATTTCTGAAGATAAATGATGAAATAATTTCTAAAATTGGTTCAGTCTATTTTAATCATGAATGTGCTAGATTAGATCTAAATTTAGATTCATGATTTTTTATGTATTTTACATAAAACCTACAACTAGTGCATGTTTATAAAATGAGCCAACCTATTTTTTGAAATGAGTTGACTCATTTAGTGAACAGTGCTAGGTTGTAATGAACCTTTTAAAATTTATAAAATGAGCCAACCTATTTTTTGAAATGAGTCGACTCATTTAGTGAACAGTGCTAGGTTGTAATGAACCTTTTAAAATTTTAAAAAATATTTTTAAAATATCAAACCCCTATTCTCAGTCTAAAACTTAATTAAAAATTAAGGATAATGAATTAGGATATAGAATTATGAATTAAAGATCCTAAGTCATAAGCATAAAATTTTTGGATTATTGGGTTAGATGAATTACGTCCATTAATTAGGTTAGACCTAAGGTTAGTTAAAGAATGAACTAAATTAGAGTAAATGATCAAATCTAATCAAATGTTGATTTAGATTAGATCAAGGATTCTTTAGACTTAATTACAATAGTTGTAGTTGGTCAAGTCCATGCCTTTAACAAGAAATAAATGGACTTAATTCATGGCTATGTGGTCGAATCCAAAATTACTAGATTGATCAAATTAAAATTAATAAATTAGATGATATTTAAGATAAGTTTGGTAGTCCATATCAGTTATTTTTAATTAGGCACTACTCGCACTGATTCGATCTTTGACGAGTTAATGGCATATCCCTTTCATCGATCTCACTTACCTAGTTATCCTAGTGAATTAGATTTTGATTAGATTACTTGATGATTTGGGCTCATCCATATCAATTAGGTAAATCAGTGTGATTGATTTAGATGCTCCTAATGTCGGTTTGAATTAGATCCTTTTTTATCTAACTTGGTGAAGTCAGTGGAATGATCAAAATTGGCTAGTTAATACTCCCTCTTCGTCCTAAAATAGGTTAATCAAATTCTCTAAAATTATTAAGTTCTTAAAAATGATATAGTTATGATGATAACTAGGTCATAGCCTCCAATTAAGTTGTATGATAATGAGTTCATTAGTTTAATAATCATTGGAGGCCCAAAGGCCTGGTGCATATTGACTAATAAAATTATCATTCATAATATGATAATTTGATTATGTTTTTCTAATGATGGTTAGGTTGGCCGACCAATGTTAGGCCTGATCATTTGTTAGTCAGATGCACCAAATATGGTCATATTAATGGTTGGATCTAATCGGACCTTTTCAATGAAGGCTAAAGCCTACTTATTAGATTTTTAGGATAAAATTAAAATTACTAGAATTATTTAGAGAAATAATTGATTATGAACTTATCCATAGAGGAACATCGGTTGATCGATCAAAGTCGGGCTTGTATGTAGTCTGTATAGATTTTAGTACCCACTGAGAAATTAAAGTAATTTCTTGAATTGAAGGTAGAGGCTATCAGTTCGTATAAAATAGTGGAAGAATCTTTAGACTAAAATTCAAGTCTTTAAGATAAATAATTTATATACTAATTAGGTTATGATTTTTTTTCTATAGTTATGGCCACTATCCTGTTGCTCCAATCATTGTTAGATAATGACAAACTTATGGGACCCAACTTTGATAGCTGGTTTCAAAAGTTGAAGATAGCCCTTGAGCATGAATGGATCCTGTATATTTTGATAGATCCAGCACCTAAGGAGCTAGCTCTAAATGTTAGAGGGACGGTTTGAGATACTTATTAGAAGTGGCTCAATGATCGCACCACCATTCAGTGCATAATACTGGCAACAATGAATGATGAATTCAGCCATAGGTTTAAAAATGCCCAGCCATAGAAGATGCTTCAAATGTTGAACGACTTCTTTAACATACCTGATGATGTTAAGAGGCACAAGACTAGTTGTGCCATTTTTAACACTCAAATGAGGGATGGGGCATCAGTCATCGATCATGTATTGTATATGATCGAGTTGATTGAGCATCTAAGTAAACTGAGCTTTTTCTTGCATGAGCAGCTTGAAAAAGATGCAATACCAAACTCTCTACCTAAATCATTTCTCTCCTTACTCATTCTCAAATGACAAAGCCTGTAGTGAACCACCATGGCTTATTAGGGTTGCTGCAGAATTTTAAGAAGGATCACCAGCTCCACAAGGAGTTGGTGAATGTAGTGGAAGGATCTTCTTCTAATCATCGATCTTTTAAGAAAGAAAAGAAGAACAAAAAGAAGAAGAATAAAAAGGTGCAGCCGCTTGTCGGAACATCTGCATAAGGTTAAACCAAGAAATCCAAGCTCGACCAAAGCCAGGCAGAGTGCTTGTTTTGCAAGAAACTGGGGCACTAGAATAGAAATTATCCTCAGTACATTGCCTTCCTGGATCCAAACAGGCCAAGAAAGAAGCAAGCAGTTGCTGAGCAAGATAATTATACAATAATATCTTGTAACTTCTCAATATATGATACTACTGCCTGGGTATTAGATATTGAAAGTTCTTATCATATTTATAATTCGATGCAGGATTTGCAGATCAGTAGAAGATTTGATGAAGGCGAGAGGTTTCTTAATGTTGGAGATGGAAAACAAGTTTCAGTTCTAGCTTTAGGAATCATGAATCTTGTAATCAATTCTCATAAAGTTATTTTATATGATTGTCACTTTTGTCTAAACTTTTTATTGAATGTTATTTCTATAGACCTTTTGGCCAAGAACAATTATGAATTTTTAATAAAAAAATTTATCATATCATTTTGAATGATGTTAGGATTTGTGTTGGATAATTGAATAATAGTATCTATTTACTATCACAGCCTGTTAATATGGTTCGATCTTCTGATAAATATCCTAGAATAAATGATGTGTCTGAAGTCTACCTTTGGCACTGTAGGCTAGGTCACATTAATAAGAATAGAATAAATAGGTTGGCTCAAGAAGGAATTTTTGAAGTCAGTGATTGTGAATCACTTTCGACCTGTGAGTCCTGTCTTCTTGATAAGAAGACCAAATCATCTTTTGCTTGAAAGGATGAGCGAGCCAGTGAACTCTTGGGTTTAGTACATACTAATATATATGGACCCATAAGCTTAAGTACTAGAGGTGGATATTGCTACTTCATAACATTTACTGATGACCTATCTAGTTATGGATACATCTACTTGATGAAGCATAAGTTGAAATTATTTGAAATTGTCAAACTATTCCATAATAAGATAAAAAAATAAATTAAAAAAAATATTAAAACTTTTCTGTCTGACCAAGGGGGTGAGTATCTTTCTAGTAAATTTCAGATATATCTAGAAGAAAATAGAATTTTCTTCCAATGAACTCCTCCTGGAATACCATAGCATAATGGTGTGTCTGAAAGGAGAAATCAAATCCTATTGGACATAGTTCAATCTATGATGGGATTTACCAGTCTACCGATCTTCTTGTGGGGATATGCACTCGAGTTGGCTTATTATATTCTAAATAGGATTTCGAGTAAGTTTGTTTCCAAAACACCATATGAGATATGGATAGGGTGTAAGCCAATACTCTCGCACCTTTGGATTTAAGAATGTCCGGCTTATGTCAAATATTTAGTAACGGATAAGCTTGGACCTAGGTCTGATAAGTTTAATTTTATAGGATACCTAAAAGAGACCAAAGGATATTATTTCTACCTCGTCGATGAGCAAAAGATGTTTGTCAGTCTTAAGCCAATTGTTTTGGAAAAGAAGTTCCTTAGTGAAGGAACTAATGCCTATAAGGTCGAACATGAGGAAGTTCGAAAGGTAAAAAAATCGATACAAGTAGTTGAACCTGAATCGGATTTGATTAAATCAAACTTGGAGCCTAATGAACATGCATCCTTAAAGCGGTCTAGTAGAGTACCACATCAGCCGAATAGATACTATGGTTTTTTGGTTCGAGATGAGGATCCTATCGAACTCGATGAGGACCCAATCACCTACATAGATGCAATGCAGAGATCCAACTCCGAGAAATGGCTTAAAGTCATGAAATCCAAAATAGAGTCCATGAGGTCAACGATGTATGTACATTGATTGATCCATCTGAAGGGATAAAATTCATAGGATGTAAGTGGATCTTCAAGAGAAAAAAGGATGCAGACGAGAAGGTAGAGACCTATAAAGCCTGTCTTATTGCCAAGGGATATCATCAATATTATGGTATAGATTATGATGAGATATTTACTTCTATAGTAATGCTCAAGTCCATTTAGATCATGCTTACGATAGCTGCCTATTTGGACTATGAAATCTGGCAGATGGATGTGAAGATATTTTTTCTAAATAGAGGACTGGACGAAGAGATGTATATGATATAACCTAAAGAGTTCACACCTATAAATGAGTCTAAGGTGCGTAGGCTTCAAAGATCCATTTATGAACTGTCGCAAGTATCTCAGAGTTGGAACACATATTTTGATAGGATGATCAAAACGTATGGCTCTGTTAAGAATAGAGAAGAGTCCTATATATACAAGTGGACTAATGGTGTAGGGGTTGTATTCTTGATATTGTATGTGGATGATATTCTCTTAATCAAAAATGATATTCCTGCATGATAAGAAATAAAGATCTGACTATCATCACAGTTCTCCATAAAGGATCTGAAAGAAGCTTCTACATTCTAGGGATGAAGATCTATAGAGATAGATCTAAGAGATTGCTCAAAATATCCCAGTCTACGTACATAGACACTATGCTAAAGCGGTTCAGCATGGAGAATTTTAAGAAAGGCTGTCTATCGATAGGCCATGAAATTTTTTTTTTGAAGAGGGATTGTCCGACAACATCTCAAGAGAGAGAGCATATGAGTAGAATTTCATATGCATCAGCAATAGATTCTATCATGTACGCCATAACATGTACGAGACTAGATATGGTATACTCACTAGGGGTAGTGAGTAGATACCAATCTAATCTATGAAAGAACCTTTAGAAGGTTGTTAAAATCATCATGAAGTATTTAAGAAATACTAAGGACCAATGGCTTATTTATGGTGAGTTAGACTTGAGAATTGTGGAATTTATAGATTTCGGTATGATCACGATGATAGTAAAAGTGTATCGAAATATGTATTTATCCTTAATGATAAAGCTATCTGCTGAAAGAGTTTCAAGCAGCACATTATGGCCGACTCAGTTTGCAAGGTGGAGTATATCGTCGCTACATCAGATATTGCTAAAGAAGTAGTGTGATCGAGAAAGTTCATCACCGAGCTTGGAGTAGCATCCTTCCTTGATGGTCCAATTTTGCTCTACTACAACAGCTCTGGAATCATTGCTCAGGCGAAGGAACCAAAGGCACACCAGTGGATGAAGCATATTCTACATCGCTATCATCTTATCCGAAAGATCGTGGATCGAGGTGATGTCGACCTTCAGAAGATCGATGGAAAGAAGAACCTGACCGATCCCTTTACTAAAGCTATTGCGGTGAAGGAGTTAAACGACTTCAAATCAAAAATGGATATTAGATACTACATTGATTGGCTTTAATCATAGTGGAAGATTATTGGAAATAGTATCTCAAAGCCAATCATCAGTCTATTGATGGTTGAGCTATATGTTTATATTTATATATGAATTATAAATGAATAAAAGTAATTTTGGTATTTTTCATCATAAATTTTTGTATTTTCTAATGAACTCCGTATTATGGTGAAGTTCTTAGGACTATTTAGAATTGACAAAAGAAGATTTATTATTTAGTCCTTAAATCTGTTCATGATCAAATGATATATTATTACTAAGAACGACAACGTTTATTAAGTGTAGATCATTGTGTACCATATGAATTGATTGTCCTCTTAATCAAAGAGTGTGAAGATACTAGTATGGCATACAGGTGAGATATAAGGGTACATCTGCACTGAACGTGATTAATTTTAGAGCTTTTCTATTATTAAGATTTGCTCAGATGGAATATGAGTATAAATGCCCCTCCGACCTAAGATCACCACGATGACTTTCAAGCAACTCACTATATTTTGGTGTCAAACTACCTGAATTTCTAATTTAATGATAGAAGATTTTTTGGCACAATCAAGAACTTGAGGAGTAGGTGTGTGAATCAAGATGGGATTGACCACTCTAGGTTCAGGAGCTATGTTCAATTGTATTTCAATTTAGCAAAGTCTTGGCCAGAATAATATTAGTGAGGTGTCACAGGACTGATTGTATTGAGATATGATATGGATATATTTTTTAGAGTTGGAAGTTTAACTCTGAGTCATCCTATACACAGAGGTCAAAGGGATAAATTATACGATAATCATATTCATGTAGATTTTGAATGTTGCAATTACGATTATTCGACCTATCCGAATGTTGGGTACCATTTCTAAATGATCACTTTGATTAGTATAGAAAGTGGTTCATGTGCTACTGACTTAGGTTCGAACCTATGGGGTCACACATATTAGAGATTTCTACATGATTTGATGGCTGATGAAGAGTCCCACACTACAAGAATTCTGACTATTAGTGATGGCTAAATGCCATCGCTAATAGTCCATATACTGTTACTAATAATCTTGCCGTCGCTAATACGGTCGCAAAATTCAATCTGAAAAATTCTTATCACTAATTATCATTATGAGTGACTCATTATGAGCGACAGCAACTATTGCCGTCACTAATATCTAATTAGCGACGACATTAGCAACAAAGATGCCATCACTAAAAATTTTAATTTTTATTAATTAAATCAATAAAAATCTATTAATGATGATATTTTTATCGTTAATGCCATCATTAATATCTTTTTTATTTTTAAATTCTAAAAAATTATTAATGATGGTAATCTACCATCGCTTATGCCGTCACTAATAATTTTTAATTTTTTTTAAAAAAATATAATTAAATAATTTAAAATATGCTAATAAATAATAATATTTTTTAAAATTTATTTAAAAAATAACTATTTAACATAATCATAAATATAAAATTAATTATATTATATTAAAAATATAAATTATATAATTTTATATTAAGATACTGCTTTATAAGTATCAAAATTATATATAAATAAAAAAAATTAAGTAACATCCTCCTCGTCCTCTTGCTCCTCATTCTTCTGCTCATCTTCAGCAACTAGTGGATGAGAGCCGAATATCCCAGCATCCTAAAATGAAGAAAAATAAAATATTATTCATAAGTTTTGATATGGAGGCATATCTTTCAATATGAAGATGTATCTTTCGATATTCTCCTCTGATTTTTGAATAGATTATTCCTACACATTTCATTTTATAATACAAAACTATAGACACCTCCGTTCCATCAATTGGCCCAGTTAGATTGAATTTTTAGTCCTTAGATCCTCTTTCTTAACTCAAGTTTATTCTAAATATGTGAAACTTCTAAATATAAAAATTTAAAATAAGTAAAAGAGTTTACCAATAGAATTACCTAATGAGATGGCTAGAACAACGAGTCCAGCTGGTTGCTCAGCCATGGATCCTGAAGATCATCCATGACCACATCACGGACAGCATTCCAGATGCTCTAAGATCGCTGGCTTAGAAGCTTCTGCACAACCTCCTCCATGTGGGCATCGCTCCAAATCTGCGATGTCGAGGCCTGTGAGGATACCAAAGAGGATTATTATTGGAGGGTTGAAGCTGTAGTCGAATCCTATGATCCGGCTCCAACTCACCCCTTCAGTGAACCTAAGCCATCCCTTAAGGTCAAAAATAGGCTAAGTGGATGGGTCATCATCATATCGTGCAATGACGTGCTCCGCATAATCTACCTACATAGTTTAGAAATATATTAGTTCTAATATATATATTAGATTTTGTAACAACTTAATAAATATAGTTTAAAATTCTTACCACAATCTATCATGATCTAGAATCTAAATAATCATCAGTCCTTGTAAACTTGTGTGTGGCCTCCCACAACTACAACTAGCTTAGTGGATGATCTAGTTTCCATGTCTACAATAAGTAAACAATAAAATTAAATTAATTAAAGCATATATATATATAAATTTTTATAATTCTAGTAAAGAATTTTGGTATAGATTTCTTAATAGTCTTTCAGCCACAACATGTGTGCCGATGGAGCCCCACATGTGCCTGATTAGATCCTGCTAGGCAGCCCAATTCTACTGGGCCCTCTGCCATCTACTGGTGTACTCCACGCTGCTCTACTGGGATACATAGAATAATAATATATCAAAATTATATATAAATCAAAAGAAAATTAAGTAACATTCTTCTCATCCTCCTACTCATCTCCAGTAGCTGGTAGATGAGAGTCGGATGTTGCAGCATTCTGAAATGAAGAAAAATAAAATATTATTCATAAGTTTCAATATAGAAATGTATCTTTCGATATGGAGGCATATCTTTCAATATCCTCCTTCGATTCTCGAATAGATTATTCCTACAAGTTTCATTCGATGATATGGAACTATAGATATCTTTGGTACATCAATTGGATAATTAGATTGAATTTTTAGCCCCTAAATCTTCTTTTTCGACTCAAGCTTAGTCTAAATATGTGAAGCTTCTAAATATAAAAATTTAAAATAAGTAAAAAAAATTATTAATAAAATTATCTAATATGATGGCTGAAATAACGAGCCCGACTTATAGGTCTTGATATATAACATATAATATTATTTTAACAACTTATACATTGATCAATTTTTTCATAACTCTTTTCTTCACTTATACTGAAAATCAAAAAATAAATATTATATTTTCATGTTATAAACTTACATACGTATCATAATTAAATAAAATAATTATTATAGTAAAAAATAAGTTGCTTAAAGTTAAATTACCTGATATGCATTTTTTTTCTTCGATGATGATACTATCTCAGCTCTATACAAGAAAAGAGAAGTTTGTTTTTTTAAAAAAAATAATGAGAGAATACAAAGTATAATAAATGATTAAATAAATAAAAAAAGATGGATTGAGTAGATTTTACTATAAGAAAATAGAATTTTAGCAACCAAAAAATCAATTGCTAAAAACTAAAAATCGATCGCTAATAATTTAGCAATCGAATATTATCGACTTATGATTTATCAATTACCAATATACCATTACTTATCAATTATTAAATTTTAATATAAGAAATTATCAATCAATAAATTCAACAGATTCTAAATTTAACTAAACATAATATAACAAACTAACAATAAATCGATAATAATTATTTAAATATATTTTATCAAAAATAGATAATTAAAAATATATAAAATTATAAAAAAATCAAAAAACCAAATTGAATTGAATCAAAATTCTCGATTCAATTTTAGTTTAGTTTCTTTCTTAGTCGGGTCGGTTTTCAATTTTTATTTTTTTATTATTTGATTTTTGGATCGGATCAGTACATGTCAGTTAAAATCGAATGAACAGTTCGAGTCTAAATACAAAACATGCTTAACAAAAAAAATTATTCACAAATTTACCTTTCCATTGGAGGGGGGTGACGGGCCGAGGGAGGAAAGTTCTCAAACAAGCTTAGGAAGGACCGACGGAGCAAGGGAGATGCATCGTGGAACGAAAGCTAGGAGGGGGCTACGAGCCACCTCGGGGGGTGACTGGTGATGGGAGGGAGGGCTATGGTGGTGTCGGGATGGAGGAAAGGAGGGGAGGGAGAGCTCTGACAGTGGTAGGATGGAGGAAGGAGTGGCAAGATAGAGGAAGGAAGGAGGAGGGCTCTAGCGGTGGCAGGGCGGAGGAGATGGAGGGCTCTAGCGGTGTCGGGATGGAGGAAGGGAGGAGAGGGAGGGCTCCGACGGTAGTGGGATGGAGGAGAGGGAAACTTCGACGGTAGCAAGATGGAAGAAGGGAGGAGAGGGAGGGCTCCGACGATGTCAGAATGGAGGAGAGGGATGGTTTCGGTAGTGACAGGATTGAAGAAGGGAGGAGAGGGAGAGCTTGACCGTGGGATGCCGGAGGAATGGGATGAGGAGGAAGGAAAGGAGGATTATGGGGTGAGGGAGGTTTGGACGCCGATGAGAGGAGGATGAGGGGCAGGAACAAGAGAGAATGAGTGCGAGAGCAAAATTTTTTTTGCTCGATTGTTTTGAAGTTGTAAACTATTAGCGACGGCAAACTTACCATTGCAAACTATTAGCGATGGCCATCGATAAAAGCATTAGTGATGAAAATCCATCTCTAAAAATAAAAATTCATTGCTAATATTTTTATCAGATAATTAAATTTTTTTTATGATGGCAAACTTGTCGTTGCTAATGCCGTCGATAAAAAATCTATCATTAATATTTTTTAAATTTTTTTAAAATATGATATAATTTTAAAATTAAAAGTTCATCTTTATCATTCATTATCTAAATAATTATTATTAGAGTATCATCATAAAAGACCGTCTCGATCTGATAGCCCTAGCTATGTCAAACAATAAAATTTGATTTTGATGGCCATGAACGACTGCTTGATGATCTGATAGATGAAGATCACTAATGAATTCAAAAACTTGCAACAATAATCTCGATGATATTTTTAGCATATGATCAAAATTTTACTTTAATCGAACATCACTATCATGATAAATTTAGCACAGGATGATTTTGGCTGTTAAATAAAAAATGAATGATCAAAAGGTCAAACAGTGTTTGATTAAGACGATTTTTTAGATGAATGATCTTTGCTACTATTTTAATCATTAAAATAGTGATGATCCTAAAATTCAAACTATATATATGAATCATCCATGTTAAGTAGATCTTACAAAAGCACTAGTATAATTACTTAAGGACTTCAAGAATAAGTATTAAGAGTTATATAGTTTTGGATCGTTCATATATGCATGATTTGAATTTTATGATCACCATCATATAAATGATCAAATTAGTAGCAAAGATCATTTATCTAAAAAATTATCTTATAATTGGACACTATTTGGCCTTTGATCATTCATTCTTTTATTTAACGGTCCAAATCATTCCATGCTAAATTGATCATGATAATGATATTCGATTGAAGCAAGATTTTGATAGTATATTACAAATATCATCAAAAGCATTGTTACAAATTTTTAAATCCATCAGTGATCTTTATCTATCAAATCATCAAGCGATCGTTCGTGGCCATCAAAATCAAATTTTTTAATCGACATAGCTAGGACTATCGGATCGAGATAGTATTTTATGATGATACTCTAGCAATAATTATTTAGATGATGAATGATAAAGATTGACTTTAAATTTTAAAAGTATACCATATTTAAAAAAATAAAAAAAAATTAAAATTAGCGATGATATTTAGTGGCGGCATTGTTGCCATCGCTAATATGTATTAGCGATGGATTTCTGACTATTAGTGATGAAAAAGCCATCACTAATAAATTTAAATTTTTTAAAAAATATTTATTATAATTATAATTAAATTAATTAATTATCGATAGCTATTAGCGATGGCTCAATTTGCTGTCGCTAATAATTTAAAAAAAAAATATTTAAATAATTTTAATAAATAATTTTAATAATTATTAATATTAGCAATGATTTTTTTCATCATTAATAACATAATTTCATTGCTAATAATTCTACAACCAAATTTAAAAAAATAAAATTACTTTTTATTAGCAACGATAAAACACAGTTGCTAATAATTATCTATCATAGCTAATAATAATAAAATCTAATTAAAAAATAAATTACTTAGTATTAGTGATGGCTAACTATCGTTATTAATATTATCGTTAATATCTATAGCGACGATATTGCCATCACCACTATTGTCGCTAATAATTATTAGCGACGACTAAACTTTTATTGTTAAAGCTGTCAGTAAAAAAAATTATTAGTGATGATAATTTTACTATCGCTAATTTCATTGCTAATATCTATTCTTAGCGATGGCAAAAATATCATCACTAATGTCCGTCGCTAATACTCTATTTTCTTGTTATGCCACTGGACTGGGACTCTTTGACCAAGAGTCCTATTGCATTGAAACTCTGAGTCCTGCTTGTTTGAAACTCTATGATCGAAATATGAGCTCAAAAGTGGCACTCCCAAGTCTTTGAAATATGAGAAGATAGATTATGGAAAAATGGAAGCGAGCTAGAAGAGAAATCAGTTCTCCTAGTAAAGTTCAAAAATTAGGTCGGCTCATCCTGAGATTGAGCCGGCTAAGTTGAAAACTGGGCCAGCTCAGTCCAAAACTGGGTCAGCTAGATCTCAGAGAAAAATTCAGGTAGAAAGCAGTATTTTCGAGTTATTGGCACGGTACACAACTAGATTGGCTCAATTTGGGACTGAGCCGATTCAGTCATAGTTTAGCCAGCTCAGTCTGAAACTGGATCGACTCAATTTTTGTAGGTTATTATTTTATGTACATGGATTGTTTGGATTTGAAGAGTTTTTCTATGAGCTTGGGCTTGACCCTTTTTAAAGTATATATACTGAAAATAGGTCAAGGTTGAAAATGTGCTGAAACGTACTGAAAAAAAACTCTTTTCTTCCAAAAATCTCTTCTTCTATTCTTCTCTATTCCTTGAATTATTTGATCGTACTTTTGTATTAATCTCTGAGAAGTACTTTCTTGTTGCTTGGCTAATTACCGACAGCCATGTCGATCCTTGTGGGAAGAGCGTGCATTTTCAATATTTGGAATCAGAGCGGTATTGCATGAAAGGAAGGAGGACACCTAGGGTTTAATACATTTAGGATCTATTGTACCAGATTTTATCCTAAAACTTCTAGTTTGCTTCATGGTTGTCTCTAGATTGAGGTGGAGATTGTTTATATGGAGGAATGATGATACAGAAGTTTGGAAAGAGGATCTAGGGCTAGTTAGATCTTCTTTGAAGGATAGTTTTGCTAGTGTATGAGATCATGAAGGGTGTTAGGGATCTGTTCTTGACTTGTTTGAAGTCATGGGATCAAGTGGATTCAAGATGAATTTTGAGAAGTTCGATGGTAAGGAAAACTTTACTCTATGGCAGCAAAGAGTAAAGGACTTATTAGTTCAGCAGAGGATTTATAAGATCTTGATAAAAGAAAGGCCAAAAAAGATCAGTGCTGAGGATTAGGAAGAGTTGGAGGAAATTATTTTTAGCACAATCCGGATATGCTTGGCCAATCAAGTTTTGCCCGAGGTTTGCATAGAAACTACGGCAAAGAAGCTCTGGGAGAGATTGAAGAACACATACATGGAAAAGAACATGATGAATAAGCTGTGGTTGAAGAAACAACTGTATAGTCTGAGGATGCCCGAAGGTGAAGATCTTGTTGCACATATCCAAAGGTTCAATCAGGTGTATTCTGAGGTGATGAGTTTGGATGTGAAGATCGACGAGGAGGATTGGGTATTGCTGCTATTATGTTCTCTCTCAAGTTCGAGAGTGGTTTGCTACCTATCAGAAGGTCGATGGTGGAAGTGTCAATCTTAGAGATGATCATCCATACAAAGTAGCTGAAATTGGCTCTATTAGGATGAGGATGTATGATGGGATCATTCGTACATTATCAAATGTCAGGCATATACCGAAGTTGAAAAATAATTTGATTTTTTTGGGATACTTGGAGGACCAGGGTTATACTTTTAGTAGTTAGACTGGGAGTGGATGTCTGAAAATTTTTAAGAAAGCTTTGATGGTGATGAGAGGTAGAAGACTGAGCAACAATCTTCCCAGAATGAAAGGCTTAGTGGTAAATGATAGTGTAGAGGTGCTAGCAGCGGCACAGGAGGAGCAGATTTTATATCAGCTGTGGTACTATCGGATGGATCATATGAGTGATCGTGAGCTCACTGAACTAAGCAGAAGAGGTATGATCCCAGTCCTGAAGAAGGAGGGCATAGATCTTTGTGAGCCATGCATTTTTGGCAAACAGCATAGGATAAAGTTTGCCAGAAGTACCAAGCACAGTGAGGGAGTGCTGGATTTAGTGCACTTGGATGTGTGGGGATCAACTCCTGTATCAACTAGAGGTAGGGCAAAATACTTTATCACTTTCATTGATGATTTCTTAAGAAAGGTGTGGGTTTATCTGATTAAAGAAAAATCAGAGATATTTATCTGATTCAGAGCCTGGAGTGCTGAAGTAGAGGAGTCAGAAAGATAGGTAAAGTGTCTGAGGTCGGACAATGGAGGAAAGTATACTAGCCTGAAGTTCAGGAGGTACTATGAGGAAAATGGTATCAAATGCCATTATACAGTGAAGATGACTCCTCAGTAGAATGGTATCGCAGAAAGGATGAATCAGACACTGACTGAGAAGGCACGGAGTTTGAGGCTGCAGACATCACTCCCAAAGTTTTTTTGGGATGATGCTCTAACTTTTTCTTATTTTTTTGTGAATAGGTTCCCTCATTATAAGCTGAATGGATGCATTCTAGAGGAGGTCTGGAGTGAAAAGAAGGTGTAGCTTGGCCATCTGAAAGTTTTTGGTTGCACAGCCTATGCATATATGAGGCAATCGAGAGGAGCAAATTAGATCCAAAATCTCAAAAGATAACATTCATAAGGTATCCACAAGGAGTCAAGGGATACCTGTTGTGGGACTCTTAGGCATAAAAGTCAGTAATCAGCAGGAATATTATCTTTGATGAGAAGAGCATCTTGAGGAGGTCTGGGATAGATGAAACTAGAAAAATAGAGGTGAACAACATTGGTCAATCAGAGAATGATGGCATGCAGGTTACATCCACTTATAGGAGTGTTCTTATTGAGATGGAACTGGGCAGAAAAGTATTATCTCAGATTGAAAATCAGCATAGAGAGCTAGTAGTTCAGACAGATGTGCAGGAGCAGCTATGGACATCAGACAGAGATGTGCTAGTGGGAGTGACTTTGCACAAGCCCCAATATACTATTAGAAGATCGATCAGATATGGCATTGATGAAATTATCTCCTATGCACTCATCACTGTTAATGAAGATCCAGAGAATTATGCAGAGGCCATGGAGAGTGAGGATCATGATTCATGGATACAGATCATGATGAAGGAGATGGAATCATTCGAGAAGAATTAGACATGGCAGCTGGTGGATCTTTCAGAGGATGCCCGATCTATTAAGTCAAAGTGGGTGTTCACAAAGAAAGAAGTACCTTCAGAATAAGGTAGAGTCAAATTCAAAGCAAGGTTAGTAGCAAAGGGATACTCACAAAGGAAAGGGATTAACTATACAAAAATTTTCTCTTCTGTAGTGCGTCATACATCTATTCGAGTTTTACTGTCACTGGTGGCATAGCATAACATGGAATCGAAATAAATGAACATGAAGACAACCTTCCTTCATGGGACTTTGGAGGAAAGAATCTACATGAAGTAGCCAGATGGTTTCATGGAGATGGGATAAGAAGAAATGCTGTATTTACTCAGAAAGTCTTTATATGGCTTGAAACAATCCCCTCGTCAGTGGTATAGAAGGTTTGATAGCTTTGTCTTAAGTCTGGATTTCAGTAGATGTGAACATGATTGTTGTGTTATGTCAAAAATATAGATGAGGAGGATGTCCTATACCTATTATTGTATGTAGATGATATGCTCATAGCCAGTAGAAGCATGGATGCTGTGAAAAGGTTGAAACAAGCATTATCATCTAAGTTTGAGATGAAGGATTTGGGTCCAGCTGAGAAAATTCTTGGAATGAAGATTTGCAGAGATAGGTGCAAAGGAGTGCTCCATTTATCATAAGAAAAGTATGTCCAAAAGATTCTGGAGATGTTTAAGATGGAGAAGGCCAAACCTACGGAGACGCCATTGTCGAGCCACATGTCTCTCTCTAAGTTATAGAGCTCCTAGTCAGAAAAGGAGAGAGAGTACATGAAATGAGTCTCTTATGCAAATACTGTAGGCAGTGTGATGTACACTATGGTATGCTGTAGACCAAATATAGCACATACAATGAGTACGGTTAGTAGATACATGGCTAACCCTGGAAAGGAACACTGAAAAGCATTGAAATAGATATTGAGATATCTGTATGGAACAAGGGATTATGGTTTGATATTTGGTGGGCGGTCGAGAGGATTTGAAGAATAATCTATAAAGATGTGTGAAGGTTCGGATCTTCTGGAAGGATTTATTGATGCAAATTATGCTGGTGGTCTTGATACAAGGAGGTCTAATACTAGATACCTCTTTAGCATATATGATGGACCGGTGTCTTGAAGATCAATCCTTCAGCCAATCATGGTCTTGTCTACCACAGAGGTCGAGTACATTGGGATAACAAAGGCTATAAAGAAAGTCTTTTGGCTTAGGAGGTTGATTGATGAGTTGAAGGTGGAGCAGAGCAAGGTTACACTATTCAATGATAATCAGAGTGCTCTACTATTGGCACAGAACTCAGTCTATCATGCACGCACAAAGCATATAGACGTGAGGTACCAGAGGATCAGAAAGTTGGTGGAGGAAGGTGAAGTGGAACTGATGAAGATCCATACCAAGAAGAATCAGTTTGATGCACTCACGAAGGTACCTTCTAGTGACAACTTTTAGAGATGTGTGGCACGGATGGATTTGTTGAGAAGAGATGAGTTTACAAGGACTTGAAAGCACCAAGGTA
The DNA here is from genome assembly GCA_006176705.1 of Cocos nucifera. Lineage (NCBI taxonomy): Eukaryota > Viridiplantae > Streptophyta > Magnoliopsida > Arecales > Arecaceae > Cocos > Cocos nucifera. The sequence goes on from QRFJ01000062.1 coordinate 83,457, forward strand.
GAGAATGTGAGCTCAGAAGTGGCACTTTCAAGTCTTGAAAATATGAGAAGATAGGTCATGGAAAGATGGAAGCGAGCCAGAAGAGAAGTCAGCTCTCCTAGCAAAGTTTAGAAACTGGGCCGGCTCAGTTCAGGACTGGGTCGGCTATGTCTCAGAGGAAAATTTAGATAGAAAATAGCATTTTCAGACTATTGGCATGGTACACAACTAGGTTGGCTCAGTCTGAGACTAAGTCGATCCTATCGTAGGTTAGCCAGTCCAGTTTCAGACTGAGCCGATCCTGTCGCAGGTTAGCTGGTTCAGTCTGAAACTGGATCGACTCAGTTTTCGTGGGTTATTATTTTGTGTACGTAGGTTGTTTGAGTTTAAAAAATTTTTCTATGAGCTTGGACTTGATCCTTCGTAAAGTATATATATTGAAAATAGGTCAAGATTGAAAATGTGCTTAAATATATTGAAAAAAAGCTCTTTCTTTTCAAAAATCTCTTCTTCTCTTCTTCTCTATTCCTTGAATTGTTTGATCATGTTTCCACATTAATCTCTAAGAAGTACTTCTTGTTGCTTGGCTAATCACTGACGGCCACGTCGATCCTATGGAAAGAGCACGCATTTTCGATATGAGAGTTCTACTCATCTGGGACTCTGTGATCATGAGTTCCACTCATTTGGGATACTGAGATCAAGAGTTCCACTGATTTAAAACTCTTTGATCAAGAATTTCATATCGATGGAACTCTGTTGCCTGGATATCCACTGGATTTGGACTCTATATTTATAAGAGATTTAATTAGTAATTTGATTACTAATTAACTCAATTTGATTGAGTAATGATTTTTGGATCAAGTCCAATTGAATTGGATTCAATTAGGTTTGATCCGATTAGGTTATGAGATAACCTAATCGTCGAGGAGGTTTGGTCCTCGATTTGATTAGGAGTTAGACTTGATCAATTTTTGATTTAATTAAGATTTAATTAAATCTAATTAAGTCTAAATAACTTAGATTTAATTTGATCTAATTGGTCCTAGCCAAATTAATTGGGGTTGGTTCAATTGAATAAGAAATTTCAAGACTAGTTTGACTGGTCTTTCCATGCGCCACCTCACCCCTTATCTATGCCTACTTTCTTCTACAAGAAAAAGTTTCTCATGAAACTTTCTCCACATACAAAAGAGGGCACCCACCTGGTTTCTCACGCCCTTGTGGATAAACTTTGGTGGTTGGTCATTCAAATTTGAATGGGATTCAAATTTGAATGAAGAACTACCTTAATCCTTATCTCTCTCTAACGCCACATCACCACAAACTTGCGCCCATTTTAGTCTCAATGAGAACGAGATTCTCATGAGGGAATTCACGCACAAGAGGGTGCATGCCCTACGTTCTCATAACCTAAAAAGATAAGACTTGGTTGGTTGCAATTTGAATTCAAATGGAGTTTGAATTCAGTTAAGCAACCACCTTATCCCTATCCCACCATGCGATATCCACTCTGATTAGCGCAAAAATAAAAAGGGACTCATCTAGGACATGCACTAATTCTAGCAAGAGGAAAGGGAGCATCTGCGTGAGCCCCTTATGCATGAGAAACTTTGAAAAATCTTGATAGAAAAAATCCTGAGAGGCTAAGGTGCAAGGTTTTCTGAGTGCTGCCCTAGGGTTCTGGCCTAGGATTTGGGGCGTGGTTTTGTGAGTTCTGAGCATCAAAACTTCACAAGATTTTTAAGAGAACCTCGTCTACCTTACTCTACCTCTGCTGCTGATCTGGAGTGTTCGAAGAGCCTGTGGAGGGAAATCGAAGCTATTCGATTAAGATTAGCCATCAAAAGCTTCTAGAGTTGAGCTAGCACTCAAGAGAAGCCGATCGGGACCAAGGCCTCATGTGGACCATCCGTGGAGGCCAGACATCTTGTGTGGCTATGTCACAACAAGAGGACTTCCTCGACAGTGATTCAGTTGCGAAGTTCGGCTACCTGTGCAAGGTATTATATTCTGAACATATAGAGTAGTAAATATGATTTGCTGCATATTGATTAGTTTTCAGTTTTTAATGCATATATATATCATACTCGGTCCTTAGTGTAAGGTTTATCGACATGATTAGTAGCTCTGAAAATTAATTAGATTAATTTTTATTTTCACTGCACGATAATTTTTTGAAAAAATTTTGAAAGTAGAGCTAGAAATCCTACATTGTACACCTTCATAAAGTAGGTTTGAGTCCAAATAAGAAAGGAGGTGATGGGAATCTCTTGATTTCTGGCTTGAAATTATGATGGATTCGTGCTCCCTCACCTATATAAACAGGGCCAAGATGACCCTATGAAAATAGGCTCTAAAAGGGAGAAACTCCCATAACCCAAGATCTCATGGTGAGAGGTCCTCAAGCTCTCATTCATTATTCTGCTCCTTTTTTGTAGGTAAACACATCCATGAGGTGTTGAGACTAAGGTGATGCCAAAGGCTAAGCTAGAAAGCCTAAGTTCGAGACCGAGATGATGTCCGAGACAAGCTACCAAGTTTGAGGTTGAGCCACCAAACCCAAGATCAAGGTTAAGGCTGAGCTCCCAAAGGCCAAACACCCAAAGGGTAAGCTCTTACAGGCCGAGATCCAAAAAGCTGAGCTCTTAAAGGCCAAGCTCCTAAAGACTGATCCTAAGGCCAATCCAATAAGGTCGAAGTCAAAATATTGAAATAAAGGCTGATCAAAATCAAATACCAACCAAATCCAACCATCTTCAGTTCGGTCAGATATTAACCAAATCCAACATCTTCAGATCGATCAGATGCTAACCAAATCCGATCATCTCCAAATCAACTAGATGCCAACCAGATTTGACCATCTCTAAATTGGCCAGACACTGATCAGATCCAACTATCTCTAGATCGATCAGATGCCATTAAGATCTAATCATCTCCATATTGGCCAGATGTTGATTAGATCTGACTATTTCTAAATTGGCCTAGATGCCAACCAAACTAGTGTAAGATTTTATACTACTCTAACTTTTTATTATATTCTCTCTTTATTGTTGTTCTTCCAAAGTCCAATTTGACCTAGGCATCAGAGGGTCCGATCAGAGCTAATCTGATGAGCTTTTTTCTTTTTTATTGTGTATACAGATCCACGGCCTTTGAAGAAAGACCGATGCTCCATCTTGCGCCATCGTGAGTCGAGTGAATAGATAAGCGACCTTCAAGCTATCCAAGTTGGATCAGATTTGAGCAACAACAATATCTTCAAAATCAAAGCTAAGGCTTGCCAAAGTTCATTTGGGCCTTCATGCAGCATAAAGGCAAAACAAATTATAATTATAATTATAATATTGTCGAAAAGAAGAATAAGGAGGAGGTTTTAAATGATGTGTTATCCAATTATGCCGGACTCCCACCAAAATTGTTATTAATTGTTAGAATGGTTATAATGGTTGTTATTTATTCGAAAGAAACTTTTAACATTCTAATATTGATATGCAAAAACAATATTTTTGGGTTGGACAATCACATTAGAGAAGAAATTTGAGATGAAAAGCAATTGAATTTAAAAATATTATTTTATTTAAAAAAGGTATGGGTAAAAATATGAGTTACTATTTTTCTTATATCATGACCATGATAACGGGAAATACCAAAAAATTATAGCTATCATATTTTTGGCTAAAACTGCTATAATCATTATAGTACCATTACTTGGAAACATGAGAGAGAGAAAAAGGAAAAGAGGAAGAAGAAAAATGAGTATATTTAGGCATCCCTTGTAGAAAAGTGGGATCCATCTGATGGTGGAGTGGATGATCAAATTAGAATGGTTAGATAAATACAAAGTATGTTGAGAATGGTTCATGCTATTCTACAAAGTGAAGCATGCTTGGAGGAGTTGAAGAACTTGGAGGCTAGAGTGAGCGGTTACTTTGACTTAAAGGGGCTAAAAGATGAAGTAAGATAATAATGGGTTAGTTACATAATGAAATCCAATTATAATTATGTATAGAGTTTTATTTTATTATTATATTATATATCAAATTACAGTAGATATTCAATTATGTAAAATAAATATTAATTTTATAAAAATAAATACAATGCTCATGGTCATTAAAATAAATACAACCTAGCCCAACATCAAATAAATATTAACTTAAATAACTAAAAGTGAATTTTTTTAATAATAATTTATTTTATAAATAAAAAATTACTTATATGATATCTAAAATCCTATATGATTAGAAAATTGAACCTAGAAAAGTTTAATTATTTTTCTTCTCTTGTAGTAATATGAAAGCTAGATTAAGCATGATTCCACTATTCTTTTATATGCATTTCTCCGATACTGTTGTAACCAAGAGAATAAGATTCCAGAGTGTACACTATAAGAATTTTGAATATTATTGACCATATTAGTGATGAAAAAATTTTTGTTGCTAATAATACCCTTTAGCCCCTACAAAACCAACTAAAAATACCACCATCATTAATACTATTAGAGATTGTAATTTAATTATTAACGATGATAACAACCATTACTAAAAATATAAATCTTTTTAAAATATTTAAATATTAAAAAATTATTAGCGATAGCGAATTTGATTTATTAGCAACAAAAATCTTGCTTTCACTAATAATAACCTATTAGCGATGGCTATTTAATTATTAGCGATGGCAAAAGTCATTACTAAAATTATTTAAAATTTTTAAATTTTTTATAATATTTAAATATAAAATAATTATTAGCAACGATGAATTTTACTTATTAGCAATGAAAATCGAATCGTCACTAATAATTTTTTAAAAAAATATTAATAATAAATTTAAAAAATAATTTTATTTAAAAATATTATTAGTGATGAAATTAGCGATGGTGATACTTTTTCATCGCTAATAATCTAGAATGCAACTTAGATCTGATTCGAAGATTCAAATCTAATTTGAAATCCTGCCAAACCTAATTTAATTAGACTTTAAATCCAAGTCTTACTTAAATTATAAATTTAATTAATCTTAAATTAATTTAAAATTAATAAAATTAAATTTAATTTAAATTAAATAAAAAAATAATTTTTAATTTAGATTTAATTCAAATTTAATTTGAATCCAATTTGAATCCAATTCAAAATCCTATCAATCGTAATTCAATTAGACTTTAAAATTTATTAAATAATTTCTTTCAATATTATTAGTAATGATAAATTAAGCCATCAATAATTAATTAATTTAATTATAATTAAAAAAAATTTAAAATTTAAAATTTATTAGCGACAGCTTCTTCACACTAATAGTAAGCAATGCATCGCTAATACAGTATTAGCGATGGCAAAACACCATCACTAATTTTAATATTTTTTTATTTTTTTATGAATATTATATATTTTTAAAATTTAAAGTTTATCTTCATCATTCATTATTTAAATAATTATCATTAGAGTATCATCATAAAAAAATACCTCGATCTGATAGCCCTAGTTATGTTGATCAATAAAATTTAATTTCGATGGCTACGAATAATTGCATGATGATTTAATAGATAGGGACTACTGATAGATTTAAAAATTTGCAATGATGATCTTGATGATATTTATAGTATACTATCAAAATTTTACTTTAATCGGATATCATTATCATAGTTAATTTAGTATAAAATGATTTGGTTCGTTAAATGAAAAATAAGTAATCAAAAGGCCAAATGATGTCCAATTATAAGATATTTTTTAATTAAATAATCTTTGCTACTACTTTGATAATTTATAGATGATCATAAAATTTAAACCATATGTATATGAATGATCCAAAATTTTACATCTCTTGATACTCATTCTTAAAGTCCTTAAATAATTATACTTATGATTTTGTAAGATTTGTTTACTGAGGATAGTTCATATATGCACAATTTGGATTTTATGATCATCACCATACGAATAATTAAAGCAGTAGCAAAAATTATTTATCTAAAAATTATCTTAATCGGATATCATTTGGCCTTTTGATTATTCATTTTTTATTTAACGGTCTAAATCATCTTATGCTAAATTGATCAAGATAATGATGTTCGATTGAAGCAAAATTTTAATGGTATGCTAAAAATATCATCAAGATCATCCTTGCAAACTTTTGGATCCATCGATAATCTCTATCTATTAGATCATCATGCGATCATTCATGACCGTCGAAATTAAATTTTATTGATCAATATAGCTAGGGCTATCGGATCAAGATGCTTTTTTGCAATGATACATAAACGATAATTATTTAGATAATGAATGGTGAAGATGAACTTTAAATTTTAAAATTATACTATATTAAAAAAAAATAAAATAAAATAAAATTAATGATAGTATTTAGTAACGATATTTTTGCCGTCACTAATAGTCATATTACTGATGGAGTAAAATTATTAACGATGATATTTTTTCATCGCTAATAAGTAATTTTATTTTTTAATATATATTTATAATTATTAGTGATGAAAATAAATTATTAGTGATGGCATCCTACTATCGCTAATAAATTTATTTTAAAATATAATTATTAGTGATGAAATAAAATTATTAACAATGGTGTTTTATCATCAATAATAAGTTTATTTAAAATATAATTATTAGAAACAAAAAAAATATTAGTAATGGTTATTTGTCATCGCTAATAACTATCTCATCCTCATTTTTTTTTACCCCACCGCACACCCTCATCCCCCCCCCCAATGTTTTTATCCTCCATCCTACGCCCTTTAGTCCCCCCACAACCCCCCCTCTCCCTTGTCCTCTGGTCCCCCGCATCTACTTTCTCCCCCGCCTTCGGTCCCTATTTTTCCTCACCATGATGTCAGATCCAGCATCCTCGAGCACCTGGTCACCTCTTCGAGCCCCGACCGCCTCCCCCGGCTACACCCGATCTGCCTCCTCGAGCCCCCGACCGTCCCCACCTCCCTGAGCCCTGCTATGAGATTGCGGCCTCCTCTACCTCTCTGAGCCCCCGGCCTATCTCTTCACAGCCACCTCCCATAGCCCTAGCCGCCTCTTGCCTTACAGAGCCCCGATCGCCTCTCCTCAACTGCCATCGCCTACCTCTCCATGGCTGCTTCCTAAGGCCTCGACTGCACTCGACCCGCCTCCCCCCGGCTGCCTCTTCGAGATCCCAACCGTGAGTCCCTGACCTCCTCCCACCTCTCTGGCCACCTTCCACCTCTCTTAGGTTACCTCGCCCCAGCCCCCTCTTCGTGACCACCTCCCCGAGCCCCCAGCTGCCTCTCTTCGACTGGACCCGACCGCCTCCTTGAGCTCCCGATTGCGAGCCCCCGACTATCCCCCTCCTCTTGGCCTGCCTCCTCGAGCCCCCAGCCACCTCCCCTCGATTGCACTCAGCACACCTCCCTCCGACCGCCTCCCCGAGCTTCCAACCGCAAGTCCCCAATTGCCACTCACCTCCTACCTCCATGGCCATATCCCCACGCCCTTATTTCGACGACCGCATCTCTGAGCCACTACCCCGACCCTATTAGCCCGACCTCGGGCCCTTGCCCCATCGCCCCCAAATTATGGCCCCAACCCTATAGCCCCAACCCCACCGACCCGACCTTACGGCCCAGTCCGCACACATATTAACTCCACAGCCACATCCCTGAGCCTCAGTCCTTGCTTGCTAGCCCATGCCTCCTAGCGCCTCAATCCCTACACGTCTGCCCACACCTCAGTCCTGCATGACAGCTTACCTTCTGTTATGAGTATTCGCAATGGCATTAACGATGGCTAATATCATCACTAAAAATTAAAATTTTTTATTTAAATTATATTAATTAAAAATAATTAGATATTAAAAATAATTAATTAAATATTAATTTAATTAGAAGTATTGGACTTGGATCTCGGCATGTAGAGCGCTCGAACCAAGGAAAGGTCCAAGCAGCATTGCAAACATAGAGCCAAGGCATGCCCTGCACGCTCAAATCTCGAGTTCCAGCTGGCATCCAAGAAATCTAGCCTCCATGCACCCTGTGCACTTAGACCAAGAAAATGTGCTATTCAACATTACGAATATAGAGCTAGGATGTGCCCTGTGCGCTCGAGCCTCGAGTTCCAGCTAGCATCCAAGGCATCCAGCCCTCGCGCACCCTACGTACTCAGGCTGATGGTGTTAATTTTTTAAAAAATTTGCATTGCATGGAACCATAGACCCATCTTTTGATTAATATATATATTCTAATTTAGTTAAATTAATTTTAAATTAATAATATTTAATTAATTTAAATTAATAATATTTAATTTAATTAGTTTTAAATTTTTAGGCTAGACTCCAAGTCTGCATATGCGGGATGTGCATCCTAACTATCCACATTTACAATGATGTTCCTTACTTCTGTGATTATATTTTTGAGAATGCTACACTCTTAGTTCACGGATGGGCTTGTTGTCCTTGTAAGAAATGTGTCAATAGAGAAATGCTTGATAAGGATATAATAGTTATCCATTTATATAGGAATGGATTTATACCAAACTACAAGCGTTGGTACTTGCATGGAAGGATGTAGAAGATAATTGCAAGGGCTTCAAAGGCTTTACTTGTCCAAAACCTTGCTGATATGCAAGAGCTTAATGGTGATAGGCTTGAGCAGATGATTAACACATTTAGTATGTTTGATCTAGTTATTGGTGGAAGTTCATATAGTAATCATTTTGGTAGCAATCGTTGTAACCATGATGGACTATATAGTTGCTATGGTTATAGCCATGCATACTCTCTATAGGGTTGCTACCCCCTAGATAGTAAGCAAGGCTATAACCATAGTAACCCCTATAGTCCATCATGGCTATGATGGTTGCTACCTGAATGATTATTACATGGACCTTCACGAATATATAACTAGATCAAACCTACTAAATATGTTAATTATCTGCTCAAGCCTATCACCATTAAGCTCTTGCACATTAGCAAATGTGTTGGACAAGTAGAGCATCTGAAGCTCTTGAAATTATCTTCCATGTCTTCCTATTTAGGTACCAATACTTATACTTTAGCATAAATCTACTTCTACATAAATGGATAACTATTGCATTCCTATCAAATATTTCTCTATTGATACATCTCTTATAAGGACAACGAGCCCATCCTTGAACTTAAAGTGCAGCATTCTCAAAAGCATAATTACAAAAGTAAAGGACATTATTACAAATAGGGACAGTCAGGATGTGCATCCCACATGCGGGCTTAGACTGTGCCAGATGAGTAGGCTGCATAAGCACATGAATTTTATTTTTAAGTTATTATTTTATTTTTTTAAAAAAAATTCTACTCCTAGTTTGCAGGTCGAGGAGGTGGTCGGGTGCTCAGAAAGGCTATGATGACTATTTGTGCAAGATGTGCCTAAATGGAGGTGATACATTTTTGTTCTTGTTAATGTATGGTCAAGCTTGGATGTTCTATATTTTTGTTCTTGTTAATGTATGGTCAAGCTTGGATGTTCTTTTACATCATACACAACCACTTGCAGCCACCTCATGGCTAAAGGTATAGAGAAACTTACAATGCAGGGCAAGCTTGGATGGTCTGTTACATCGCAGACAACTGCTTACAATCACCTCATGGTTAAAGGTGCAAAGGAGCTTGCAATGCCTTATTTTTTAATGATAAATCTGAGCCTTCTTCATATTTTCATGTACTGAAATTATCATGTACTGCTGGATAAGAATCAGACAATGCCTAAATCAGAAGACCAGCAGACCAACATATTATCATGTATTGCTGGATCAGAATCATTTTTCTGTTGATACATTGTAGATGCTAACTAACAATTTTTATTACACTTGAGTTAAATTTTGATTGTCTTATTATGTTTTGATAGATATTTTTTTTGAACCAATTTTTAGGTTATCTGCTTGCTTTGGTGAATCTATTTATTTTTATTTTTAGAGATTATATATCATATCTTCTAGAGGTCAAAGCTATTCCGATCAAGGATAGAGCTATCGAGGAGAGAGCGATCATGCGGCCAGCTCATATGGTTCCGCACTTCTCACACTGGATGGTAAACTCTAATACTTTAAATAGTCTCATTTATATTATTTTATTCTTTATTAACTAATATAACATTCTTTATATTAGATATTTTGTGTTCAGGTTTGGATGAAAGGGGGTCACTAGTGACCCCACAGTCACATGCAATAGCAACTGACTTTCAGATATAGAGTCATGGTCGAGGATCCATCTGGCTCGCAACACCTCCAACTAGATCGAAGGATAGACAGCTCATCCATGTTCAGCCACTCGTAAGAACTACGACTTTATTTAATATATTTAGAATTTAGCCATTCTAGAGTTAATATTTATTTTTTAAAATTAATTTTGCAGCACGTTTAGAAAATCTGGAATATCTCATGTGGTTATCGGCATTATCCGATGCTTGATGCTGGGGCTAGTGAATGAGTTCTCTAACTAATCGTCTGGAGCTTGTAATACAACCTAAAAGATATTTCTGGTAAGTCAAAACTACCGATTATAGAAGTACTACCGATTCGAGACTCTCCAAGATGAGGAGGTTGGTCATTAGATCTTCGAGGAGGTGGCCACATAGAGGCTTCGAGATGCCTTTTATAGCCTCAGGTAGTCTGCCATCCAGCACTTCAGTTCTTAATCACCATCAGACTGGAGGTCTTTTATAGATCACTAAATGCGGGCTAACATATGGCAGACTTTCTACGACCAGTGGAGCAACAAGAAGTACTTCGATAGGCGGTAGAGGGCCTAGCAGAATCAGGCTATCTAGTAGGATCTAATTAGATACATAGATGGCTCGGTCAGCACATATGTTGTAGTCAACAGATTGGTAATAAATCAAACTAAAACTCTTTATTAGAACTATAAAAACTCTTAAATGCATGTTTTAATTAATTTAATTTTATTATTTACTCATTTTAGACACGATAGTTAGGTCATCCATCAGATCAGTTATAGTTGTGGCAGGCCACACATCAGTCCAGGAGGACTGATGACTATTTGAATTCTACATCGTGATAGATCATAATAAGAACTTTAAATTTTATTTACTAATTAAGTTGTTACAAGGTTTGATTTTTATATTAGAACCAATGTATTTCTGAACTATGATGCGTTATGCAGTGTACGTTGCTGAGAGGTACGGCAATGACCCATCTTCTCAACCTTCCTTGACCTTAAGGGGTGGCTCAGTGCCACCCGAGGGGTGAATAGGAGCCAAGTTATATAATTCGGCCATAGCTTCGACCTTCTATCACCTCGATATCCTTCAGTATCCTCATAGATCTCGATGTCTTAAACCTAAAGCAATGTGCACATAGAGAAAGTCGTGCAGAGGCTTTTGAGTCAGCGACCTCAAAACCTCCTAGATGCCATTTACAATATGGTCATGGAGCTTCTTTGGGACTCATAGCTGCGCAATCAGCTAGGCTCGTCTTTTCAGTCATCACATCAGGTAATTATATTACTAAATCTTTTTACTTGTTTTAAGTTTTCATATTTAGAAGTTTCATATATTTAGATTTAAGTCCGAGAAGAGGATTTAGGGGCTAAAAATTTAATCTAAATATCTAATGGATAGGTTAGGGGTTTCTATAGCTTCGTATCATCGAATGGAATGTGTAGAAATAATCTGTTCGAGAATTAAAAGAATATATCGAAAGATACATCACTGTATCAAAATTTATTAATATTATTTTATTTTTTCGTTACAGAATGATGGACATCTAGCTCTCATCCATCAGCCGTTGGAGAGAAGTAGAAGAAGAAGGTGGATGATGATGATGATCGGATTTATTTTTTTTATGTATTATATTTTTTTGATACTACTTATAAAAAAATATATATTTTATATTTTTAATATAATATAATTAATTTTTAATTTTTATTATTATATTACCTTTATATTTTAATTATAACGGGTATTAGAAACCATAATTCATTATGATTAATTTAAATAGATTTTTAAAATATTATTATTATTTTTTAAAAAAAATAAAATTAACTATTATTATCGATGTTAGTGATGACACTCTTTGTCGCTAATAATTATTAATGATGGTATTTTTTTATCGCTAATAATTATTAGCAATGGCATTAGCTACCAAAGTACCATTGCTAATATTTTTTAAATTTTTTAAAATTAATTAAAAATTAAAAATAATTAACAACAAAATTATTCTATCGCTAAAGCCATTGCTAATTGTATTATTAACGATGGCTTAGTTTTCCATCATTAATAATGATATTTAGCGATCAGAATTTTTTAGATTGGCTTTTATGATGAGATTAGCGATAATGGGACTTAGCGACAGTGGAAGGACTATTAGCGATGGTAGTTAACCACCATTAATAGTCTCAATTCTTGTAGTGGCAGAGTAAATGACATAGAATCAGTCTAGTAGGATGTTACACCATAAAAGAATATTACATGATTAAACATGATCACTCTTTTTTAATAAATCATCATTAATTCCATAGATTACATACATAATAAGTGAGATATATACTTTCTCAAGAGAGAATGGGATTGCAAATGCACGACCATCTGAGAATTACCATCTTCATCCATTTTACTTCATGTGCCTATCTTTCAGAGCATCACTTATACTTGAATCTTTTTAGCACTACAAGCCAAAAGGATGCACTCCTAGGAAAACCTGTTAACAAGTCTTCTACTATCTTTCTTTCTCTCTCTTGGAGAAGGAACACCTCGACTTTATACACCTCTCAACTAATGCACTCCTTAATATTCTAATAAGACTATATTCGAGATTGGAAGAACATCATAGGCATGATTGTCCTTACATTAGGTGCTGCCTCTTCTAGATAACTGCACTTCTAAAAGGAGCGCACCATATTTGAATATTATGCGAGTGGTCCTAGGGTTTGACTCTGGTCTACTCTTGCTTGATCTAAACTGGCCCAAACCCTATTTTCAATAATGATATAAGTTTTAGCAATGGAGGTACAAGACGATCCCATGATGATCAAAATCTCAGTTTAGTGACAAGATTTTGATTTTTACTAATGACTTCTATTGTCATTAAAAGAAAATTTCTTACAATTTTTTAGAGGGGTGAGTTTATGCCTTTGCGGGTTGTGATGGTGTTAGGAGTCAATTTGAAAGCAAAACCAATCTCAATCAATTATCAATTTTTAAATTTGGAAGTACACTAATTAATATTGAGAGCAAGTCACATTGACCCTAAAATAATATAATGATTTATTGATTGTATTCGAGAGAAAAGTTCTACTAAGAAGTTGACAAAAAAAATCAATAGAAAAATTATTGCCATTGAAAAGATTCAAAAAAATAAAACCATACATTTCAACATGCGTTAAAACAACAATAAAAAATCTGAGATTTATTAGCTATATATTTTCTTTGGCTCAAATTGCTCTGACAAGAACCCAAGCCATGACCGAGTTGGTTTTATCAATTCATAGATTATCCCCTTTTTTTTTTTTTTTAAATAGTGTAATGATTTATTGATTGTATTCAAGGAAAAAAAATTCTACTAGGAAGTTGATAAAATATACCAACAAAAAATAAATTATTGTCATTGAAAAGATTTAAAAAAACATTATATATCTTGGACATAGCATGTAAAAACAACATTTAAAAATCTGAGAGTCCTTTGTTATATCTCTTTGTTTCAAATGCGTTTAATGAGAATCCAAGCCCCTCCTTTACAAGAGCCCCTCAAACTTGTGATGAACGTGCTCATGCCATATCAGTTGATTGCTTAATTTCCACTTTGTCCTAATCAACAAAATTTCTATCTTGTTTTAGTGTGAGAATATAATAACTTTCTGGTTTTGCCGCACACTTCAATATTTTATTTCTGTAGTACGCTTATAATAAGTCTTTGGACTCCAACTGTTGCCCAACTTCTAAATCAAATGACTTTATGAACCTTCTTATACACTATTCTTTTTTATTTCCAACCATACATACACCATGACTGTGATTCTAAGCATGATTATTGTCAGGTTAAGCAAAAGATTGAGAAGTATTGAATGTTAGATGGATGCATGACCATCTTACTCGGTTTGAATAAGATGGATAGTGAACGCGGATGGTGAATGCGGACTCGTGTATGAGCCAATCACCATAGATAGTAAACGTAGAAGCTCACCACTTGATGAGCAAAATATTTCTCATAGATCTTGGGCTTGACCTCATGCATCAGGCCGCGGTGCACATACAACATTATGATTTATTTATCTTTACCATGGTATGGCCATCATCACATTCCTATTTATTTATCTATATTATTTTTTTTAAAATTAAATTAGGCTAAGCCCAAGCCTGGATGAGGTCATCCCGTGCCAAGCTTGAATCTTGGCCGGGTGTTAAAATTTAATCATAATGCTCCATCTAGGTAGAATTGGCAAAATATGTATGAGGACAGCATATAGATAGGTCTTATGGTTCCGTAACAATCATGCATTATCAGATAATTTTTTGATATTTAGATAGAATCAAAAAATTTAAATAATATTATTTAACTAATTTTTTTGAATGAGATTTTTAGTTGTCATAAATGATGTTAGAACTGATCCAACCCATATGAAATGGAGGATGCCGCAGCATGAATCTATTTGCACTGGTTATATACTATTTGTAAGCAAGGATCTTTTGAGCCATGTTTTCAGTCTACCATGCATTGAATAGGTTTTGTATGAGTTTTTTTTTATAAAATTTTAGATTATAATGATGAGCGTCAATTGATCTAGATTCATTCTTTGTCCAAGTCATAATGATTGTTTTTAGCCACATTAATTATATTTTTCTCGTCAGGTACCATCACGAAGCCACCAAAGGTTTTGGTTGAGTTCTCGTAATGATAGCCTACTGAATTGTAATGATCAACGATGGAGTAGGAATTTTTTTAGCCTTTTGCCATTCTTTTTCGTAAGATGATGTGGAGTTGTGGAGTGGTGGAGAGCTCTGTAGATGATCAAACTTACGTAGTGCAGCCATCATCAGCCTTGACAAAAGATAGACACTGACATTTGCAAACTGAAATAAGAGAGGTCTTCTCTTCTTTTTCGATCCTATCTAAGGCCTGGTCTATAATTGATAAAGTGACACAAGACAAGCACTAAGCTATGAAAATTAGATCACTTTATGTGCTTTTTAGATTGGAAAAAGAATGCGCTCAAACTTTGAGAATGCTGGTGACTAGTGGCGGCCAGGGCAAGATCCAAGAGCACCACTGCAGCGCAAAAAAGTATGGTAACTTTGCCGCGAAGTTTTGGTGAAATTTAGGACTTGCGGGAGCCCACACAAAGTAATGATTTGGCTCACGCTGTGTAAAAATGCTTTTCGTACATGGAAAGCAAAGGTTGAAGGCCCTCCTCAAGGGATGAAACAATGATTACGTTTTAAAAGAAGAAAACAACCAGGCCAACAAGTATTCCACGGTGGTACCATGCATGATAGCTTTTATTCTTTTGTACGAGACTCACATGTAACCATATATTATTGGGTATCCCTCGAGAAAAAGATAACAATATATTATCGTTCCCATCTCTCCAGAGGGGAATACAGCTCCTTTAGTATTCCTCTGACCTTTTTTTCTTTTTTTCTTTTTTCCTGTCTCTCTTCGGTATCATATCGAATGTTGTATATTGTTTTGCATGCAACTATTGCTATGAAACAATAGCTGGCAAATGGAATTTTCCCCGGAGGACATGGTGTGGGGAGCTGTGGAGGAACCTTCCTATTTCTTTTTTGTTTTTTAAACCTGGAGGTGGGGTGGTGGGCATTCCATGAGGAGGGCTAGAAGTGAATTGATACAGCTAATAGACTGAGAAGTGATAGAATAGTGATGATGGGAAGGTGGAGTCGTAGGCAAGCCATATATGAGATTGATGTGCATTTCCCTTGGAGAATAAGATGGTCTAAATTTCTTTTTAGCTATTCACTCTTGGCTCCATGGGTGACTTTTCAAATGGGTGACACATATGGAATTATTATGCAAGTGTGGAATTGTATTCATATAATAACTTACTAGAATAGTGCATATTCTTATCGCTATAATGAACTTATTGTCATAGTATTATATTATGTTATTTATGTCATAGTCATGACTAATTAATCAGTTTTTCTTGATGAAGTATTAATATTTAGCAATGCTTAATTTTAGATATTTGGTGAAGGATTTAATGGTTCAGAAATAAATAATAAATTACTCTATAAATCTAAATGGTTAATTAAGCATAATTTGCATTGCTAAAAATAAATAAAAACAAAAAATATCGCATGTGTTGGTATTCCGTGACCTACCTACGCATCAAATGATAGAAATGTGCATAGATGTTTCTTTGAAAACTATTTTTCCCCTTGTGGTATTCTTTCTTTCTTTTTTTCACTATTTTTTTTCTTTTAGTACCAAAAATTATGTAATGCAACCTTTGTTGATTATATATATATATATCCCTCAATGTTTTATAGTTTTTAAATATCTTTTCTAAATTCTTTTGATTTTAAATTTTTTTCTTATTGTGTTTGCCATTTGCATTGGTTTAGTTGAAAAGTTCAACTAAAATTTTGGTGTTTAAACTAGTTCTTCATCATAATCATATAGTGGAAGGGCATCAAAGTAGTCATGCATTTATTACTTCTCCAACTTTTAGATCCTAGTTGGGCTTGTAGCTTTCCCACAAAAAATCATGCATGCATGTTAGTCGATCGGCTAGGCAATTGATCGTGCAAAATGTGTGCATGATTTCCAATTTGTCCATAGATCTTTTATTGGATTGTCCAACGACAACAAATTTCAAACAATAATTAATCCAAAAGGATTAATAGACTAAGCGTAAACCAATTTGCCTATTTGGATAGATCTAAACATGATTTGGTAACAGGATGCACCACATCCAATACATGATCATGACATGTCATTTTTAGAAGCCATAATTTAGTATCCATTTTTAGTATGTCAAGTGCCAAAATAAAGCTCACACCGAGTTTAGAGCTTGAACTAGATTATGTATCAAAGAAACTTTTCATTCCATATACTTTGATCGGGCTTAATTTCTAATTTAGGAGGAATTGGATAAAATGGCAGAAGAAGAAGTTGACATAAGAGATGACATCCAACTCCTAAGCTTAAGTTTTATGCTAACTTTAATACACTTTTTTTTATTATTTTTGAAAAGTTTTCTTTTCTTTTGACTAGGTGAGAAATGCAATCCAAATTAGTAAAATGGAACACATTGGTGTACAAAAAGGCTCTACATATCAGTTTATCGATCAATTAATAAAAATTAGAAGTCCTTGATTCAAAATTATTTTGTTTTCTTTTTTCGTTTATGAGAGGTTTGGGTTGAGCAGATTGGGGAATTGCTTCTTCTCATTTTGATCAACTTAGTAATAGCTAGCTCTAATTTAGAGCATTGAAGACTTGTTTCAAACTAGTGGTTGAAAACCTGTTAGTTGTTACTCAAGTTATTACACCAGATTTCCATAAGGGGCCCAAAAGCAAGTTTCCATATACCTAGACAAGCAATTCTCCTTGTGTTCTCAACTGATGTTGCTCCACTGCCTTCAACTTGTTATATCTATTTCATTTTCCATCTTTTTTTCCTTTCTTATTGTCCCCTCTATTTCTCTGAGATATTGTGGTAATTTTATTCCAAACAGTTAAAGGAGTTGTCAAGCCATTTATTTCTGCATGCTCATGCTATGATTGAAGGTATTGAACTAAATCAAAGTTTGTTTTACTTTTAAAAGAAATTTTTTTTCTTAGGACTACCTCCAGGCATACATATTTTCTATGGTTTGACATTCTTTTATATCTTTTTATTGAATATGTCCTAAATATAGAATTTAACATATATTTTATTTTTTATTTTTTGCCAACATTTATAGCCCAAAATTAGAGTATGACTTGCTTCTTTTAGGAAAGTCATTTAAGGAGTCAGAGTGTATAATAATTTGTGACAAAAGGTGATTGAACAGATGGATTTTGAACTGATCAATGGTTATCTTATTTGTTTTTCTATGGCTTTTCAAGCCCATCTAGACTTCCTGTATTCTTGCTTTAACCCATCTTTAAAATTATGTTGCTTGTGAATTTCTTATCTCTTCGATATTAATTTTTCTTAATGGTGGCAAAGTCACCACCAATTCACCGATAGAATAAATTGATAGAAGAGAAGAAGAAGAAAATAAATAAGAAATAAAAGGTGACAAAAGTAACTCAAAGATAAGGGTCTAAGAAAACCATCAAGGAAGCTGCAAAGACAACTCAAAATAAGACAACCAACAACCTCCTCATCCAAAACATGAAAATGTGACAAAAAGAAAGATCAAAGAACAAAAGTGTGGCTAAAAACTATGTTGATGCCAATATCCTATTCGATAAAGATGGAGGCTCAAAGAGCATCAGTGAATCCATACACATGAAGAAAGAAGCTCACCACATTAGTGCTGACTGGGCCCTCTGATGCTTGAGTCAAGAAGAGCTTTGGAATAGTAGTAAGACAGAAAAGATAAGAGTTATGTAGAATAATCTCATTTGCATACTTCGTCGGCTGGCTTAGTTGGTATAAATAGCTCGACTTGGATAGCATAGCCTATTCTAATAGGCCTGGATAGCTCGATTTAATTTGGTCGACCTTGGTTGCTCAACCTCGACTTTGTGCCTTGACCTATAGGAGGTTAGCTTGTAGACCATACAAGAAGTTAGCTTACAAACCTGCAAAAAAGTAGAGCAGAATGATAGTGTGAGCTAATGGATGAGCAATGTGAGCCTCTCTTTTTGAGGTATCTTAGCCCTTTTTATATAAAGGAGGGAGCATGGATCCATTATGATAGGAGGTAGAAATCAAGAGTTGAGTAATAACTATCATTTCTTATAAGTCACATTCCTTATGAGCCATAACTTCCTTGATGATGAGCCATAACCATCCTTTTTTACGTAGATTCCCTTAATTATGGAGTTTTAACCACCCAAAATTTAAATATGTCTAAAATTGCTAGCTACATGCCGACCCATAATAGGGAGGTTAAATTTATGCATATCGCATACCCTCCACTTTAAGCTCGAGTCATTTTCTCCCACTTGGACAAAGAAAATAGGGTTAGATTAATTATTGACATATTTCATAATCAAACATTTTGAATGTTACTGAATGTAATTTTGTTTTTGCTCATACCTTATTTCTTCTATAATGCTTGTATTTGAGGTCGGCTTAGCGAGGCCGAGGTGATTTTAGAAGCAAGCTATGAGAGGCTTGAAGTGTTTATAGTCAGCTCGAACCTTGTTCCTTGCTCTCAACATCACCTCGATGCTAATATGTTTAATGGCTATGGGAGATTAATATCCTTGGAGTTCAAACCCAATGAGCGGCAAAGTTAGCCTAACCAAAATGCCACTATGGTTGATGGCCATGATAGAGATGGATCTCCTCAGATCCCAAACCTCTAAAGGCGGTAAAGTTGGCCCAACCATATTTATTCAGCTTTGGATGGATGGGCTATCACTTAAGTAGATGGCTACAAGAGATAGATCTCCTTGGTCCCCAAACCCTCAAGCAACAAAATTAGCTTGACCATAGTTTTGGCTCTTGATAGTCATATTGCTTTCATCCACTCACGAATCTATTGGGGCCAAAATCCCATCTAACGAAAAAAAAATGATTCCATGCCTCAGGCTGGACAGCTCGGCCAAGCTTGATTGCTCGACCTTGGTTTGCAAGAGGTTCACTCACAAACCTTGCAAGATATTAGCCCATGGACCTGCAAGAAAAAAGAGCATGGATCTATTATGATTCGAGATAGAAATCAAGGGACGAGTCATAACTATCCTTCATCATGATCCATAACATCCTTCCTCATGATCCATAACCATCCTTATATGGATTTTCTTAATTGTGGTGCTTTAACCACCCAGAATTCAAGTATATTTAAAATTGCTTGCCACATGTCAACCCATGATAAGAAGGTTAAATTTAGGCCGCATCAAATTCCATAAAAGCAAAATAATAATAATAATAATAATAATAATGAATACCCACCCATGGACAGTAATAAAGCACCAGCTCCTCAACTCCAAACTTCAATTAGAGGGGGACCCAACATCCTAGTGCCCTTACTAGTGAAGGTAGATAGAAATCTACAATCCAGCTTGCTCTTTTGCCAAGGCCATGCCTACTTCCATAGTGGCAAGGAATTTGAGCCGTAAAGAACTATCAATACAGAATTTTTCTTACCCAAGGAGACTCATGCAATGCACCAAGATAGAATCCCAATAAAGCTAATACCAACTGGGAACTTCCTTCTCCCTCCAAACAATCCACCAAGATCTGATAGATCCTAGCCAACCCTTGGTTCCAAAAGCATGCTCGAAGGAGAACCAAATCGACCTAACAAATTGGAATCCAAGGAAAGGGTGGGCCACAATGTCGTCAGCCACCCCACACCGCACCCAAGCTTGTCCTTGTTCTTGCCATATTTTTCAAAGATTGTCAACCATCAACAAGTTTATGCATTATAAGCCACCAGAGAACTTTGACTTTAAGTTCCCGAATACCAGGCAAGGGGATATTATTCAAGAATCAAGAAACTTGAACCAGGAAAACCCTATTGCTCTCAAATCATCAAACAGGTTCAATATAAACCAACAAAAGTCTCATATTCTTCTTTTGAAAGCGATCCCCCTCCGGTCCCCTCTTTCATCTAGCTCTTCTACTCAATAATTAAATAATCTAGCTTCCAAGCAATGTTGATCCTGAGTCTCCTGTGACCCACATCAAAATGTTAGTCCAAATTCTAACGAAAAATCTCCACCACTCCTACTAAGCAATAGATTACCAACCCTTTGAACTCTTCTCATGTCATGCAACTAGGGCTGCAATTTGGATAGCTTTATTTGGGATTGATGGCAAACTCTAACCCAACCAAACCTCTAAATCCCTCAACCCTAATCCAACTCAGCCCTATCTCGTGTTGGGTTGGGTCAGTTGACTCTAGTCAACTTAGTCAAATTAAGTTAGATTATATCATTTTAATTGGATTAAATCAAGTTAACCGGTAATTTTAAGACAAGAAAAGTTTGGGAGGACATTTTTATTGAATTAATATTTATTGAATTCAAGCCTCAATCATCCATAAATTTCAATGTTATACATAATTTAATAACATTAGAGATACATTGAATATAAATATGAATTATTTATTTAATTATTTATAGGGTAGGTTAAGTCAAGTTGCTTTAGAATGGGTCTAGTTCATGTTAGGTTTAGGTTAAGTTGAAGGCCAATCCTAAGCCAAACCTACATGAGGTCTATTTGGGATTTTTAAACCTAGGCCTAATCGAAATTGACAAAACTCCAATCCAACCCGACCCAATGAGTAGGTTAAATGAGCAAGCTTGGGTCGAGCTCAACCCTAGTTGCATACTCTAGGGATATCGGACAACAATTGAAGTAGAAAAGGATATTGAAGAAGCATAATAGGAACTATAAAAGAGAAAGCAAGAAGTTAACAAGAAGAGCTGAAAATGAGAAGAAAAAAATGGATTGAAGCAAATTATGAAGGAGAAGAAAAAATGGTTCACCTTTAGAAAAAAAGAGAAGGAAAGCTAAAGAACTCTCACGTTGATTGAATTAATTAGATAAATCCTAAAATAATCAATCTAAAGCTAAATGATGTAATCATCAGGAAAAAGATATCTCACAATTGGGCATGGCATAGCTATTCCAGATGCAAAAATAAAAACAATTGATGGCTAGGCTGGACGGTAGCATGGGTGTGCCATCAATATGCCAACTAGGAAGGATGGATAGAAGTGAATCTTGTTGCGGGCTTTCATTATCTTGTGCTGACTTTTGAGTTGGTTAGACCTTAAATAACTAGAATAAAGGTTTGATTCCACAAGGCAAATCTATCATAAACCAGTCTACAATAATTTGTAACTAACATCTGAACTACATGCCTAGGAATTATTTGGCCAAAAGCTTTCAACATTTCATAGATAATGATCTCATAACACATCTCATAATATTTTTAGAATTTGGTGAACATCAACAACAATATAAAATTAGATTTAGCCCTCCAAAAACTCCAACTTAGACACATCAAGCTCATCATTGCAACCACTAGAACAAGTTCAATGCTCAAGCAAATCTTATGAAGTCAATTAGCAATAAAACTATGTAATTCATTTGGTATGGTTCAAGTGGCTGCTTATATAAAATTTTTTTATTGTATAAGAATAAACTTTATCACTTCAAAGTGTGCATTTATTATTCATGCATAAACTTGGAATCAAGAGGGCCCAAAGGACTAAGCTGCCAATGAGCTGCCATGTACCTGAAGCCCCTAAATATGCAGCCAGACATGACATGGCCATGTGAGGGAAGATGCCGCAGAACCAGCCTTTCCAATGCCGCACGCTGTCTGGCCTTATTTGCAAACATCGTATCCACCAACTACAATGTAGGAATTGGCCGTTCTGGCCGTACAGCGTGGAATCCTCGTCAAAATGAGTACGTGGCAGCCTCACAAGACGAGTTGAAAGTTATGGTATTTGCTGGTTTATGCATGTTGCCAATAATCCTGTTGAATGGCATTATGGTTATTTTCAAGTGGAGGTGGGGTCAAAACGGTCATTTGCGGTTCCTTTCGTTCCGCCGCTACCTACTTTCTGCCGACGGCGGCCGACTCTTGTCATATGCCATATGCCACGAGTAATTACGCCGCCCAACGACGTTACGCCATATGCCACGATGCCACATTGCCACCGGTAGACGTCCGCATAGATGATTCTTTTGTACCAATCAGGAGTAGACACGTCATCAAAGTTGTGCTGGTGCACGTAGTTGCCGCCTGCTCGTTTTTGCTGCTACAGCTGGTTGGCGACATGGTTTCGAAACTTTGAATCGGTTTAATTTTTTTATTTAAAAAGAAATGGTCTGCTGATGCCACGTGTCCGGAGCTCGTGGGTTCCACATCCGGCCGGGGCGAGGAAATGGTGGGCCCCGCTGGAGTCGACCAATCTGCTGAGCCGCCGCGGTGCTGCTGCTGGAGTACAGACGCGCGCACCTCCTCGTGGGCTCCGCTGGAGGCGTGGAACGGGGAGAAAAGGAGAGGAACCGGTTCGCTTCCGCTGTGGGAACGTGGTCGCCGACGGTCAAACCGGTGGCTGTAAATTATAATTATTTTGAGTCGAGGGAAGAGAGAGAACGCCGGCTTGCTAAAAGAAAAGGACAGAAAACTCCAGAGTCGGTGCCGTTTCTCTTTTGTCAGGCTGGCGCAGGTGGGAAGAGACCTGGTTACGAAGAAATAATGGGGACATTCCTAGGCAACAGCAGGGTACCCACCGTTGGAACAGGAACCCTGACTTCGGCAACACATGGTATCATATTATCTTGGGTTGCTGTCACCTCATCTGAACTCCCCACCGTTACTGTTTTAAATTTTAAAAAAATAAAAAAATTATAATTATTAATTATAATAAATAATATTTTTTTAAATATTAATAATATAAAATTAAATTTATAATAAAATTATTATTTTTTGACTTATTATATTAATATAATTTTAAAAATCATATATCAATATATAATAATTTTTTTATTAGCATGATCATATAATTTTACAAATCATATATCGGTGCATAATAAATTTTGTTATTAGGGTGATCCTATTGTATTAGCCTATATTATTTTTCTTATACATGCTAGTATAAATAACTTTTAAGATGTATCCAATAAAATTGAAATAGAGATAATAAAAAAAAAATTTTTCTTTCTTTTTTTCTTATTTTTTTTTTTATAATATATATTTTAATATGATATCAAAGTCATTGATACTTAATGTGAAGCCATCATTTCTTTCATCTTTGCTATGGCTATCATAGCCATATCTATAAGCCTGGAAGATCTCTATCGATCCATTAATCTTTATTTCGATCTTATAATTTTTTATTAAAAATTTTTTATTTATTGTTAGATTAATATCCAAAAATCTCTTATTTTTTTGATGAATACGTAGCTTCTCATTTCCTATTTTTCTTCTCAATTTTAGATCTTCGAGTGCCTCTTCTTATTATCACTTGATAAATTTCTCTCTATTATGTGGTTTTACTAGATGCTTCTGGCCCTTACGCCATATAGTTTAAGGATTTATTCTCTTTTTTTGGCATTTTACTTTAGACATTTTTGTTTTTAGCTATTTCACCATCTAGTTTGAGGCTTTTTTCTATTCTTTGAATATTTTTCTATCTTTGGCTCATTCATTACATAGTTTGAGATCCTTTATTTTCTTGGGTATTCTTTTGCCTTTAGTTCATTCACTGTTCACTTCGAGGCTTTTTTCTTCTTTTCTATAGCATTTTTGTCTACAAGGATCATCAACCTTCAGCTTTCTTCTCTTTGGACATAAGGCTTAGGAGTGGCAATCAGGTTGAATCGATCATAAATGGATTGAGTTAGATGTAGGTTGGGTCAGAAGATTCTAAATCTGAACCTAATCTGTTTATTCAATATGTCAGAATTTACAACCTAAATTGGACATATTTAATAACAAATAACCCAATCTAACCTTTTAACTTGTTTATTAAATGGATAACTTGTTAAGCCAATGCAACCTGAACTATTTAACTTATTTATTAAATAGGTAACCTGTTAGCTCAACTCGATCTATTTAACATGTTTATAACCAGAAATCAAATTTTTTGAATATAAGGTACTTTGGAGAGAGAAACATCAAGCATAGATGGCTAAATAATTAATAGTTTGCACAGATAAAAAAATTAATTGAAAACCAGCAGCACCCAAAAAAATTTTACTAAGCAAGCAATGGGACAACCAAAATCCAAAATATAAAACACATAATATCTCATCATAAATCTCAACGCCATCTCCAAACCAAGGCTAGTAGAATGGCAACAGGAGCAGCCAAGAAGCTGCTCAACCATCACATGCTTAGAACACAATACATCCTCCAAGCAACCAACTCTTATACCTCATCTATCGATACAAATAGCTAGCATCTACCATACCTTGTCCAGTAGCAACATCCAACACCCATGCCATCATTAGCCAAACAAAAGAAAATAAAAAAAAAGTAAAAAATCATAAAAGTATTCTATCGAACAAGCAATGGGTAAGCAACATACCCATCCTAACATAGTGGCAAGTATGCTCCACCACCATGCATGGACCACCCCACTAAAGGACCAGATGACCTAAAGGACCAAAAGAGTGGGAGGGGAAGGAACATCCATGCTGCATAAGCCGATCAACCTCGGTGCCCCATCCTAGGCTAGCATCCACTCATGCACTCATACACCATAGTGCACAAGCCAGAGGCCCAAAGAGGAGTCTCCTTGTCCACTCTCGCTTCGCTCCTCCCTCACTCCCCTCATCCTTCTCTTGGCTAAATAGTTATGTATGCTTTAAATAAAATCCCAAAGTGAAGAAAATGATCCAAAAAATTATCAAAAAAATGAGAAAAAAAATGATACCGGATCAAAATGGAGAGGAGAAGAGAGAAGGAATGAACCCCTCTAGTTCTTGATCTCCAGTAGATTGATGGAGATTGGAGAGTGGATTAGGCCTAGGATTGAATAGTTTCTGACTATTAAAGAGTGGGAGGGGAAAGAACGGAGCGTTAGGATTGCCAGAGACACTAAGAGTTGAGGAATTAGAGCTCACCAACTCTTTTTGGTCGCTTGATCGATAAGAAAATGAGGCACCGCTTGGTCAACCAAGAACAAGAAAAAATGGTGCTGCCTAGTCGAGGACCTAGGATTAGAGACTTAGAGAAGGGATATTGATTGCATGGCTGCATTGGTAGAAACAGTGGCCTAGTTCACCTTTTCAATTGTAATTTGGTTTTGAATTTTAAATGAGCCGCCTCAGGCTTATTTGTCTAGAAAATTATAAATAGTTCAAATAGGTTACCTAATCTAGTCTGATCCAATCCAATATGAAAATTAAATGGGTTAAACAGGTCAAACATCTGAAACCTGAACCTGAACTGAATAATAAATAGATTAAATAGGTCAATCAGTTTATGATCCAAACCCATTTAATCCAAACCTAAACCTATTTATGGTAGGTTGACTAGTTGGGTCATGTTTTGCCACTCCTGGTTAGGCTTCTTTTCTCTGGTATTTTTATTTACGAGGATCATTAACTTTTGGCTATCTTCTTTTTGAATGTCGAGCTTTTCTTCTATGGCATTTTTATTTATGAAGAAAATAATAATTTTCAAACTCAAGTTGGCACTTACAATATCATCTTTAAGTGTTACCATAATTTTAGGAATCACATATTAATCCATAATAATTTTCTTTGTTAGTGTGATTATATGATTTTTGAGATTACATATCAATCCATAATAATTTTCTTTATTAGCATGATCCAATATCATCCTATATGATTTTTTTTTTGTATGGAGCCTATTTACTAGTATAAATAACTTCTAAGATGTATCGAGTAAAACTAAAATAAAGATAATAAAGCCTCTCTTTCTCTCTCTTATTTTTTTTCTTCTTAAGCAAAATTTTTAATATATTAGTTATGAAATAAAAAAAATATTGAATCTAACGATTACCTCAATAGCTATGGCAATCTTTTTTTTTTTCATAAAGTGATTATTCCATAGCTTGAGTTCAAACATTTAAATCATATTTCATATTTTTTTGGATGTATATTAAAATATTAAATAATTACTACTACAATAATATGATAATCAAAGATAATATATTTTGTTAAAAATTATTTATATTATCTCATTCAAATTTTGGGATACAACTCCACCTTCAAGTTCAACTCTAAAACTCTAGATTATTCAATTTTTAAGTGCTAAAAATCATCATGAAAATCCAATGTTTAGAAATTTCATTGTCTCTCTTTGTTCTTGAAACTCATCCTATTCCTTTAGTTTCTTGTCTTTTAGTTCTAAATGCTAATTTTAGGCTTTCTTACTTAAAATCATATTTTGTAACTAAATTCATACATTGCATGTGTGCATAGTCCTAGTACTAGATATTGCTACCACTAAATAACACTATAAAGCCCGGTCCATCTGGGCTGAAGTCGGCAAGCTTGTCAACTTTAGTTTAAGATTTTTTGAAAAAAAAAATAGAATAGGGAAAATCGCAATCCCCTGCTTCGATCAACTATGGTAGGGGATAAGGTCGTGCAATCATGATCGTTGTGGGCATCGCGAGCTGATGGAATAGTCGATGGCCATTGGGGGCCGGTGCAATTGGCGAATGGTTGACCTTATCCCATCCAAACCCCTCTCCATTTAAACCATCCCTCTCCGATCGATTTGCTCGATTAAAAGCTCTTTCTGCCTCCTCAACCTTCTTCTTCCTCACCTTCGGTAGCCACTGAGTTGCTATAACTAATCACCACCACCCCCAAAACTCTCTTTCCAATACCCATCGATCGATTCTCCCTCTATTATTTTCTTTTCTATTTTGAGCTTGATCGGCTCCTTCCCACCAAAGTTCTCCATTGCCTCCATGAACCGCTGCAGCCGCTGGTAAGCCCTTCCCCTCCCTTTCTTTCTTTTGGCTTTGGTTGTCGCTACCTTGGCAACATCTATGGCAATGCCCCTTTTTCCTTTTTTGGCTCTCCTGTGCATGGTTAGACCACCATCCCTAGCCATCGTCAGCCATGCGCGCCACCCCCCTTCCCCTTCGGTTGCCCCAGTTGTGCCATGCCCCTCCTTTCCTTGGTTTTCAATGAGCCACGAGAGGGCTCTATTTTGGCCTACGAGGAAACAAAGAGAAAAAAAAGAAAAGAGAGAGAAAATAGAAGAGAGAGAGAAAGAAAGAAGAAAGAGAAGAGAGAGTAAAAGGAGGAGAGAGAAAAAAAGAGAGAGGCAGAGAGAGAGAGAGAGGTGGATTCGACCCCTCAAATCCATCTTGTGAATCTAATCTTAATCTGACTATGTTTAGATCGACCTAAACCATTTAAATCTGACCTGTGAATCGGC
Source organism: Cocos nucifera (assembly GCA_006176705.1). NCBI lineage: Eukaryota > Viridiplantae > Streptophyta > Magnoliopsida > Arecales > Arecaceae > Cocos > Cocos nucifera. Next base: position 111,409 of record QRFJ01000062.1, read on the forward strand.
CTAAATCCTGACTTAGACTAGGGTTAGACAGAGTTTCTCTTTCTCTTTTCATCCAATTTTCTCAATTGAAGACTAATAACTTCATTAATTTATTTGACTTGAGCTTTCATCATCAAAGGAGTATCAGATTTAGTGATTAAGTCGTCTGCCACTTTTGAAATCAAATATCGGTAAGTTCTACTTATCTCTTAAATTTTTTTAAATTTTCAAATTGGATGAAAATTATTGAAATATTTAGAAAATTAAACTTTGAAAAAGTATGTATCTCATGCATAAATTAAATTTTAAAATTTTGGATCAAGCATAATATTATCCTGATATGTTCGTAAATTTTAAAAATGATAGTTTCTCTATGTTACATAGTTTTATAAATTTTGGAATGAAAAAATATTTCCATATTTTTAGAAATAAAATGTGAAACTTTATTGAAAAATGTTATGCAAATGAGCACGTTGATTATGTAAAAAACTCTCTAGTTAGACTATGATTTATATTTTACTACAAAAAATTAGACTATTAGTGACAACAAATTGCCATCACTAATATGTATCTTGTCGTCTCTAATACTATTAGCGACGGCATTCTGTCACTAATTGGTGATCAGAAAAAATCTAGTCGCTAATTCTAGCGGATTTTTTAACCATCACTACTACTGGTTATTAGTGACAATATTAGCGACGACCACATTCCATTGCTATTTATTTTTAAATTTTTAATCAAAATATTAAAAAAAAATTAAAAATAATTAGTGATGGCTTTTATGTTGCTAATTTTGTCACTAATAACTATTAGTGACTACTTAAGCTATCGCTAATTCCATCGATAATAGTTAATTTTATTTTATAAAAAAATTAATAATAATATTTTTTATTAGAAATAACTTTAGCCATGATTAATACCATCAGTAATAGTTAAATTTATTTTTTTAAAAAAAGTATAATAATAATTTTTAAAATTTATTTTAATTAATCATAATCAATTATGGTTTCTAGCATCTATTTAATTAAAATCTAAAGATAATATGATAATTATAAATAAAAAGTTAATTATATTATATTAAAAAATAAATTATATAATTTTACATATAATATTAGAAAAATATAATACATCAAAATAAAAAAAAATTAGATCAGATCCTCCTCCTTGTCCTCCTCATCCTCCTACTCCTCTTCACTAGTTGGTAGATGAGAGCCGAATATCCCAGTATACCAAAATGAAAAAAAATAAAATATTATTAATAAGTTTTAATATAGAGGTATATCTTTTGATATACTTCTTCGATTTTCGAACAGATTATTTCTACATATTTCATTCAATAATATGGAGCTATAGAGATCCTAGCCCATCAATTAGATGGTTAGATTAAATTTTTAACTCATATTTTTTTTTTTCAACTCAAATCTAAATATATGAAATTTCTAAATATGAAAACTTAAAATAAGTAAAAAAGTTTACTAGTAGAATTACTTGATATTATGGTTGAAACAACAAGCCCAACTGGTCGCATAGTTATGAATTTCGGAGAATCTTCACAATCATATCGTGGACGACATCCCGGAAGCTCCTTGGTTGCTGGCTCAGAAGTCTCTACATGACCTCCTCCACATGCATATCACTCCAAGTCTAGGATGTCGAGGCTTGTGAGGATGTCGAAGAGTATTTTGAGCTACTGAAGAGTCGAAGCTATAGTCGAATCCTATGATCTGGCTCCTACTTACCCCTTCGATGATCCTGAGCCATGCCTCAAGATCAATGAGGGGCTGAGTGGATGGGTCATTACTGTAACGCATAGCAACATACTCCATATAATCCACCTATATAGTTTGAAAATATATTAGTTTTAATATGAAGAAATCAGATCTAGGATTTTATAAGTAGATCTTGAAAATTTTTTCAAGATCTTACAGTGAAAGACTTAAATAAATTAAATATTTATTTAAATAAATATATAAACATCTAGATCTTAGATTTATTACATGATTAAGGCATGATATTAAATTAAAAATTAAAATTAAATAAGAAAGTAAAAGATTGATCAAATCAATCTAAATCTATACTACATCAAATGCATGTATGAAGTTTATAGATCATATCTATTACCTAAGCAAGTTAGATGTTCTAACTTACTGATCCAGACTTGAGGATGAAGTCATGAGCTGCACATACGTCTGACCTCTAGGAGTCATCCATATGAGTCTACGATCTCTGATCTGAAGTTCGATGCAGAAAATCAGCACAACATGCTAGTATGTGCTAATCCTTTTTCGATGGTCGATCCGATGCTCCCTTCTTTGAAATTTGGACTCTCTAAAATATGAGAAGAAAGATGAGAGTTTACTGATCTGAGACTCTCTTAGAAAAAACTCAAAAAAAAAAGAGGAGAGATTGAAAATAAAATAGTCCTAAAAGAAGATCCTCTTTTTCTTCTCTTTTTTCTCACCTAGACACCTAGTTTGGTACCTATGAAACCCCCACACCCAAGGACCTTCTTCCTCTGATTTTCGCACACCCGAAATCTCTCCCAAAGCTCTGTATTTCATAAAAAATTAGAATAAAATTCATCCAATAAATAGAGAAAAAGAAGAGTCCAAGTTAGATCAAAATCCTAGACTAGGAATGTCCAAACATGAAAAGTTGTTGGGGCACCCAACTCTTAGGTGCCTCCTCCATAATTATTGGTGTGGACTAGCAAGAGAGGGTGCACAAAAAATAAGATTATTTTCATGAAATAAGATAAAAATTAATTAAAAGAGGGGGCGGCACTCAAGAAAAGGTATTTTGGTCAATAAGGATTCAATCTCATAGAATCTTAAGCAAAACTAACTCTTCTTTTGACTTAGTCTTCCAACAAATTGCCTTATAAGAAAAGGAGGAGAGAAAGAGGGCATGAAAAGCCATGGGAGTGAAGAATTTTCACATAAGAAATAAAACAAAAAGGGCATAGGGCATGAGGATTAGGTGGCGTAAGTGATAGGGAGTCCTAGTCACAATAGGACTCCTATTTTAACTTGGTTAAACAAGATCTTTTAACCAAATAAAATCAAGATTAAACCAATCCAATTAAACAAGATCCTAACCCATTTAAAAACTTAATTAAATTAGATTTAATTCTAATTTATTTTCTAATCAAATTAGAAAATTAGGTTAATTCGAGTCTTAGTTAGACTAGGACTAGTTCTTCCTTACACTTGGCTTATCCAATAAACTAATTGAACTTGATCCAATCAAATCCAAATCAAATCTAATTAAATTATATTTAATTAGACTTAATCTTTACCTATTTGCTTAATCAAATTAAGCTAATTAGCAATCTAATTGCTAATCAATCCTCCTACAATACTTGCACTAGGTTAAACATCTATTATATTGATTGTTTAATCCTAAAATGATTCTTAATCATTGATCAACCATCCGATCAGATCGTAAGCTCTAATATGTGTGACATCATAGGTCCGAACCTAAGTCTATAGTATAAAAATAAATTTTTATAACAATCAAAGTGACCATCTAGTAATGATATCCGACGATCGGATAGATCGAAGGTGTAGAACACCATCCTTAGAATCCATGCGGATATAGTTTTCATATAATTCATCCCCTTGACCATAATGCTGGATACCAGAGTTCAACTATCAACTTGATCAGGTTAATTATTTAAAATATCAAATCCATCTTGGATTTTTAAATCTATATTTACAGTGATAATTCTTCTCCCTCTTGGAGTGTCACTTGCTTTTTAGTCTATTTAGGTTAGATATATGTGCCCTAGAAGCCAGAATTGGCTGACACTTGTAATACACTTCTAGGGGCAAAATTATAATTTTGACTATAATCAATAAAATGGGTTATTTTCTATCACATATGTGTATTTAGTGTCTGTGATACATCCTTTGAGTTAATGGTAATGATAATTCATATTTTCAAGAGTTGAAAATTTAAGACATGAATAATCATTATTAACTCATAAAATGCTCCCGACCATAGGATCATCACGAGGATGGTGATTGATCCGGAAGGTTGGTGTACAATCGCTTCTCTTTAGTAGATGAGTCTTGAGTCTACGGTGTGGAGACACCGGAGCGAGAGTACAGGTACTCGTTAGAGAACGAGGGCACTGAGCGTGACCACCTCGAGTAGTCATTAGGAAGTCTACCTTCTCGTCAATGACTGACTCGATGCTGCAGTAGTGTGTCTGGTTCTTTGACCTGAGATGCATCGGCAGTTCACCTTGAGGGTGTTATAGTTTGACTACACCATTACTCGGTCTCCTAGCCATATGGAACCCTGAGGTGTATGTTGGCTATAGCATGTTCATTGTAGGAACTGGATTGCATCAAGATGGAATCTATCTACCTCGGTGGTAGAGGAGCAGCCCTATGATGATCATGAGAATCAAGTCCAGAAGCCCATGGCCATGGTAGAGTGAAATAATAGAAAGAGTTTCTATTTAGATTTTCACATTGGACTCGAATCGAATGATTACATCATATGACAGAGACTAGGGTTTGACGAGTTCACCTTAACCCTAATCTGATCGGGGCTCAAGATAGAAGAACTTAATCACACAGGTAGCTGCACCAAGAGGTTCGCATTCAGCTCTGATGGGTTGCCACCATATACTGCTAGGTGTCACTGGTGGATTTTGGGAGCAATTAGAATGATTTAGATGATCGATCATTCTAGCTGTTCGAATCAGAAGAGTTCTGATCCATCGAAAGGAGTTTCGATGATGTCGATGATAGAGATCATGACATATCCCATTACCATACAGAAACTGAACCTAACTGGGTCACACAAACAAGGGTTTGAATCTGGTGATCATCAATTGAACTGATCTAGTTCAATTGATCTGAATGAGATTCAATTAGGTTCAAGAAAATCGTGCTAGCACTCGATTGAACCTAACGTTCTTCTTTTACTATCATAAATAAGTTGTCCTGACTGAGCCAAAGGAGTTTGTGCTCAATCAGAGGCCTTCATATGGTCTGACTGGAGGTTGTCCAAGTCAGAAAAGGTTGTCTTATTTTGTAAGACATTACCTGCCATTTTTGGTCACCTGCCATTTCTTGTTCTTTGACTTTGGTCAAAAGTCTACCTTTGACTGGTCAAATGTTGACCATTGACACTTTGACTTTTGACCACATGTCATGCACCTATTGGAGAGCTGGTGGGGGCCTGTCCCCCTGCCAGAACCTGGCAAGGAGGAAGGGCGCACGCCACCCTAGGGTGGCGTGTGCCCAAGTTGGAGGCGCCTAGGAGTCCTTGTTGGACAAGGACTCCATCTCCTTTTTGGATTCCAATTAGAGTTCTCCTAAGAACCAACTTTGACTGGTCTTAGGCACCCTCTAAGGAGGAATCCAGGGGACTCTATTCCCACCAATCAGATTTAGATCTGATTTCACAAAGGGTTGTGATTGGTTGGGAAGAAGAGGAGTTGGATCACAGCTTAGTCTATAAATAAGACCCTGCGCCCAACTCAAATATCTTGAGAATTCAATTTTCCCATGCCCCAAGGCTGCCTCTCTCCCTCCTTCCTCCATGCCAAAGTCCATCTTCTCCCTCTTCCTCTCCACGTCCAAAAGGAGTTTTGGACTTAGGTTGGTGCGATTCAGATCAAGAGAAAGGCGATCAAAAGCTAAGAAGGCTGCGCTGCTGCAAAGGACGACTGCTGATCTTCAAAAGAGTTTTGAAGATCCTCCAGATCAGATCCAGATCTAATTTTTGGAGAGTGATAGAGAAGAAGAGGATCTCCAGATCCAACCCGAGTGGATACCGGTAGAGGCCAGGCGCTTGCGTGGCTAGATCCAGAACCTTCCGCTGCAATCAGGATCATCAACAGGGTAATAGGATTACCCAAATCAAGGTAAATTAAATTTGATTTAATTTATCTTATTTTATTTTATTTATTAAAATAATAAGAATCAGATCTAAAATATCTTAGATCTGATTTAGATCAAAGAAAAATTTTTTTTTTGAAATATATCTCTTTGATCTGATCAGATCTGAACGAACCTGGATCCGAGGAAATCAGGATTTTCCCTTCAACTGGTATCAGAGCCATGGTTCTAAAAGTTGTTTAGATCTGATTTTAAATTTATTTTAATTAAAAAAATAAAGTGATTTTAGATGTCACATGAGATGTGATCAGATCTAAAATCAGAAAAAATTAAAATTAAATGATTTGGATCTAAGATTAGAAAATATGCATGACTAGTTCTAGAAATAGAATAGTTCTATAGAATAGTCTTGCATGTTTTTGATTTAATCTGATTAAATCATATTTTAGATCTATTTATTTACTATTTTTTGATATTATAAGTATTATAATAACATCTAAAAAATAGCAAATAAAAATTATTTAATTTTAAAATATCATATGAGATATGATTGATGCATGTCTAGACTAGTTGTAGAATAGTTCTACATAATTGTCTAGATTAGAATTTATTTTGATTAGATCAATTTAAATCTAATTTTTTAGATTATTATGAGATAATTTAGATCTGAAAAATATGCATGATTCGATACATGAGATGTATGCAAAATATGCCATGATTAGATCTAATTTGTATATGAGATATATGATATAGATCTAAAACTATTTTGTAGTATTGACATGTTCCTGATTAAGGCGTTCCTCTTGGCCGTCCGGTCATAAGAACGAAGAAGGGTTTAAAGGCCCTCTCTTCCCATTCGATGGGGTGTTCTTATGATGTGTAGGGGTGCTGCGTGTTCGTCCTTAATCAGAAACCCAAAACTTACTTTCTGCAAAACCCTAGATCCTGAAACCCTAGGATTTATTGTGCATATTTTGTTTATGAACCCTACTTAATTAAGAATTAAGATTTATGGAATATTAATTAGGTCTAAAATTGAGAATTTCAGATCTAAGACATATTCATAATACTGGGTTCGGGCTTGGGTAGCTCAATTAGGTCTAAGCGGTTGATCAAACCGAATCAAGAGTTGGTTAGATGGGATCAACAATGCTTAAATTGACCAGCCTAATAGGATTAAGTCTGGGTCAAGATCGAGTCACGATCAAGCAAGACCTAATTAGGCTCAGAGGTTAGAGTCTGGATTGTAGGCTAACCCAATTGGTTCTGACTCAACAATTTGGTGTCTAAGGTAAGTTTGGCACATACGACCGACTGGTTTTTAATTGGAAGCTACTCGACCTGAATGCGTTCTTGTACGAGTTAATGGCATATTCCTTCCACCGGTCTCACTTACCTGGCCATATCTGTTGACACAGTTCTGATCTGAGGTGGTCAATAATCCGAGCTAACCCATGCCACTAGGTTAGTCATAATTGTTATGACTAAGACCAAGTCTAGTTTAATGAGACCTGAATCAATTCTCCCTAAGAAAAGATTAAGTCTGAGGTCTTCCACCATTGTAGATGTGCGGGCCCTTCCCGGGGTTGATTGTTCTCGGCTGGATACAGTGGCTCAGTTGCACCGAAAAGATGCAACCATGTCTATTAGGCATTGGATGCTATGGGCTGGAGGATGAGTTGGGCTCAATATTCTGGATACGGTGAGAGACTCAATTAGGAACCCAGTCTATGCAAATGGTGGGTCTGACTTAACTAAGGAGTGGATCAATATTTCCGGATACGGTGAGATTCATGAATTAGAGACCAAGTTTGGGTGCACCATGATTAGAGAATCATTGAACAAGAGTTGTTCACTCATTGGCTAACCCATCACCAATAACTGTTAGGTGAGGTGATGAGTCAGTTGGTGAGACCGCACCACCCACTAGAAATCATTAATCATGGAGATTTTTGCATCTCTACAGAGGGAGTGTAGGGATCCGAGAAAATAGTGGGAGCTAATTTGTTTAAAAATAAAATTCCCTAAACAAATTGGTCAAGTCAAAATTACAGTATCTAACTAGAATCTTTGACTCTCTACAGGAAAATGTCTGCGTCCAACCCATTGGCACGTATCCTGGACACACATAGACTGACTGGACCCAATTATAAAGATTGGCTCAGGAACTACAAAATTATTTTGGGTTCTGAGAAGTTAACCCATGTATTTGGACCAGGACCCTCCCACCTTACCAGCCCGTCCATCCACTTGAACAGAGAGCATCTCTGAAAAAAATGGATAGACGAAGATAATAAGGCCAGATATTACATGTTGGGCTCGATGTCTGATGAGCTCCAGCGCCAACATGAAGATATCGGGACTGCTCGCCAAATGTTGGCTCACCTGCAGGAGATGTTTGGTGAACAGAGTCGCGCAGCCAAATATCAAGTCACGAAATGACTTTTTAAGGCTAAGATGCGTGATGGGCAGTCAGTCCAAGATCACTGTCTGACAATGATCAAGGACATGGAAGAGCTTGAGAAGCTCGGTGTGAAGTTAGGACTTGGATCTGCAGAATGATATTATTCTGCAATCCTTGACTGATGCATATGGGCAATTCATCATGAATTACCACATGCATAAACTTCAAAATTCCTTGGCCGAATTAATGAATATGCTGGTTACCGCTGAGCTTTCTATGAAAGGTTCTAAAGGCTCAGTTCTTGCTATGGAACGGACTTCTTCCAAAAGAAAGTCTTATGGAAAGAAAAAGAAGTCTGTGAAAAAAGCAAAAGGTGGAAGGATCAAAGAAGAAGAAGGCAGAAGCCGAAGAAGAAAGGCCGATGTCAAAGGAAAGTGTTTCCATTGCAACAGCGACGGCCATTGGAAGCGGAACTGCCCTACTTACCTGGCCACCCTGAAGAACAAGAAGGAAGGTCCTTCTGGAGGTATGCTCGTTATTGAGTCTAACCTTACGGTTTCTTCTGCATCCAGTTGGGTGCTTGACTCTGGTTCTAGTGCTCATCTGTGCACTTCTATGCAGGGTCTTGAGGATAGCAGGAGGCTGAGGGATGGAGACATGATCCTACGCATCGGTAATGGAGCAAGAGTTGCTGCAGTAGCCGTGGGAACATACCCTCTTCGATTACCATCTGGTTTAGACTTAGTTTTGAAAGACTGTTATTATGTGCCTGCAGCTAGCAGGAATTTGATTTCTGTTTCATGCTTAGCACAAGAAGGCTTATGTGATTACCTTCTTTAAGGACCATTGTAACATTCTTTATGAAAGAAATAAAATTGCAAATGGTTTCCTTATTAATGGTCTTTATCAGCTACATATTGATGTACCTGTTCTAACTATCGAGCAAAACGTGAATGCCAAACGACCTAGGGATAGTCCAAATGATAGATATCTATGGCACCTGAGATTAGGTCATATAGCAGAAGATAGGATCAACAAATTGGAGAAAAATGGGCTATTGAGTC